>WSFP011492120.1:0-14725 GCA_009831015.1 Picea engelmannii
GGGAGATCATTTAAGTGTGACTTCCCAACAAACCAATTTATTACAACCTTCAAATCCCCATCCACCATTAATTCTGCTATCAAACATTTCTTTGCAAACTGAAGAAGACACCATAATCCAAGCAACTCTACTTTATTGTTTGTACTTGCACGAACATCAAGATTTGAAGAAATGTTGAACACTGAGTTTGAGGGCATTGCCAACACCACATACCCCTCATGCAACAACACCATCAAAGAACCCAATGGGTTTTTACTCAAAATAAATAGGGTTCATAATATAATCAAGTCGCTCATCCCTATATTTGCTAGGCATGTCCTTAATAGACAAAAAAATTCTAGAACATAGCACAACTTCATTCCTATGAAAATCCTCAAACAATGTCTTATTTCTGTATCACCAGATACACCAAAGAACATGGAGTGGGACTACCCTGTTCCTTGGGAAACACAGGAACCAAGACAAGAAATTCTCATTCAGAGATGGGAGATTCCAAGAGACAGTTAAACTTAATTGTGCAAAGACTGTTAAAATATTGTGCTTGTTTAACCATAGACAATGCTACACCATTTTCACCCAACCATATGGACAAACCCACCCTGGAGCACCTTAACCTTTGATAGAAAGAATGATTTTGGGAAGCCTCACTAGAACCAATATATAACCAAGAGAGAGAGAGAGAGAGAGAGAGAGAGAGAGCGTACCTTTCTCCTAAGGTAGCGCACCAAGCACAAAGTCCCAAACAATAGACCAAGACTAGTATCCAGTTGCAGTCGTTGCAACTGCACTCTTCCTCTAGACTTGCACACCACTTTCTTAAGTGTGAGTGTGCTACTAAATGAGCTCAAGCGCATTCTATTTATTCAAATCTGGCCAGGTGAACAAGTGTCTCTTCAAGCAAGGCCAACCTGTCCTTTTCTGCATATCATACTTGAATATTACTTATTTTGTTGAGCCGACTTGTCTTCCAGGGTTTTCACACATCTGTTTAGGTTTTTTCTTGTTTCCAGAATATTCTATTCTAGTCAAAGGTTTATCCATGGAGGTTAATAACTCCTGCAGCTACCAAAACATCAACACAAACCTCCTTCCATATAGACTGTGAAAATTCACATTGTACAAACAAATGCATTGTTGTCTCTTCTGCTTTTAAACAAGGAGTGCAAGTTGACGGACCTAATCCACCCCTGAGTGTGTAGTTTTCACCAGTAAGGACACAATCATGTAGACAACCAAAAAATTGATTAATTTTAATAGGTACCTATAATTTCCATAATGCTTTGTGCCACCATACATGATACACCTTCACATGTTGTGTTATTAATGCATCATATGCATCGTTTACAGTCATTGTTCCCTTAGATTGATTCCAGAACCAAACGACGGTATCCTCCACATCATTGAGTGAAATGCCACTTTATGTTAACATCACCAAGAATCCATTCCATTCTATAGCCAAATTGCCAACAAGTTCAAGATCTTTTGTTGGGGTCCATCCTTGTGGAGCTAAGACATTTAGTGCAGTAGAGGAAGAAATATACGCTAGGGAATAGATATGTTTTCCCTTTAAATAATGTATAAGAGAATTTGTGAGTTTGAAGGAGGACCCACTCCCAATAAGAGGATCTTGTCGAATTTGCACCCGTGTCCCATCTCCCACAGAGCAAGCTAACCACGTTTTTATGAGTGGAAAAGAAACTAAGAAGTTCTTCCAAAAGTTTGAAGTTGAACGGTATTTGTATTGTTCAGATCGCATCCATAATACAACATCAACACCTTTTGTTGTTTTTCTTAATATGATATATAATCAATATATTATTGCAATGATGAGTGTTCCATATATATGGAACATATGGTGACCATCCATGAAAGGATGTGTCCCTTGAATAATCAATAACTATTTATTATTATCATTTACTTCCTATATATGATATTTAATAATCAATAATTATATTATTAATTATTATTCTAAGAGAATGTCTTTGTGATTTTGTCCAAATATCAACACTCCCTCTCAATGGGGGAGACATTTTGCATCATGCCAAGCTTGTCTTTGAATTATACAAACTTTAACCTAGAATCGTGACACTTGTCTGTCACTCTTGGGAGACGTCTCTTCCCCACCTGAACTGAGGAGAAACTCCTTATGCATATCTCCCTCTGAGCCAATTAAATCTCTCTAAGATGAAGCTCACTCTGGGTCTGCATGTAATAGCATATAGCATCTTGAGTCTTTATCATTCCTTGTCAAATCACCATGACTAGGACAAAGACCACGCCCAGATATTTCACCACAAGTACACACATGTGAGTGAATGCCAACCTGATGCTAACTGAGATGAATATTAGTGAACAGTTATTTGTGGTTTCCTGATATGATAGGAAGGAAATCATCTGAATTCATTCATTTTAAAATTGCAGTTGGCCTTTTATTGGACAAATCCAATCGATGTTTACGCATAACCGTGAGTCTTTCAATATGTAAATATTTTATTTTTACAACATATGCATCTTGTAGATATAATTCTATGTTAACAAGGACCGCATGACAGTCTTTTTTTCACCCAAGAAAAAAATAGTTTCATTGATATTTAAGTAGAATCAAAGGAAACTTTCTAGTACAAAAAAAATGCAGTTTACAAACCATGCTTAACCTGTCAAACAAAAAGAGTTTTTTTTCCTCTACAGACTCTATGCTCTGTTCACGAGCGCTTTTACATCAGGTAGACCTTTGTTACACATTATTTTCATCATCCCTATGACCGTTATTGATGTAAACCTATCTATAGTCTTCAGAGGGGTCAGTGGCCTGAGTTCCTGAAGAAAGAAGGGAGAAGAACTTTTTCTGAGAAAAGAAGTTGCATTTTCCTTTGTAAAAACCCTATAAAAAAGGAAGTTCGTAGGCTGCATTATAGCTAGGGTGCGAGAATGCCTAATTCTCACAGTCTGCATCATAGCTAAGTCGCGAGGAGTTCGCAGTCTTCTCTATAGGGAGGGTGCGAGAATGCTTACACGTGGGAAAAACGAGCATTTTCTTGAATCTTCTAGAAGGAGAAACTTCCATGGTGAGGTGGCATCCAAATGGTTTGAATCTTACTCTCTTTCATGATTTAGTGGGATCATCCTAACCTCCTCACCTTATCCTCTTCAGCTTATAAAAGGAGAGGAGCTCTCATGGAAAAGGGCTAAGTTGGATTCGGCTTGGAATTATTAGCTTGGTTGGAGTGTCTTTGAGTTTTACCTTTGTCAAGATAGATTGTGAATATTATCAGATCTATGCTTTTAGAATTCTTGGAGTGGAAGTGTTTGGGGAATGAAGGACAGTTGGAAGGGACCTTATGAAATCAAGGCCATGGTTGTAATCTCTCTTTCACATTTAATATGATACAATAATATGATTCTTTCCTATAAAGCTTGTTGTGTTTTATTGTATGATTCCTTGATCACATACATAGGTTTATATTGAGTCCATGTTATTAATATCACTTTGGTTGGTTGCGTTATTTTGCAGGTTCATCGTTGTATGAGTGTTGGAACAGAGATAGGATGGTGATGGCGAGAGGAAGTGACATTTAAACAATATGTCACCTATCTCTCTTTAGTTAGTAAATTCAATATTTAAAACTTAAGAAAAGCATCATGTTCTGGTGTGTTTTGTTCTAGATCTAGGTGGGTCTAGGGAGATTAGTTAGTGTCCGCATATACCAATTTATCCTATAACAAAATTGGCGACCATACTGGGGAACTGATCGTTTCCTAGTTATTCTAGTTTCCCCTCCTTTGATTTCTTGTTTTTTGGTTTCTGAGTCTATGGAACATCCATCCAGACTCTCTGGATCTAGAGGTTCACTTAGATTCCCTGTCCTTTTTCAAAATTTTCTTTGATTACAGACATTCTCGCACTGTACCTCTCTACAGCCTGCGAAAACCATTGATTTTCGCACCTTGCTGTTAGATCCAGTGCAAACTTCTCACACCCTACCAGTGTTTAGCCTGTGAGAATACCTAATTCTTGCACTGTACTCTACTGCTAGGCTACGAACTTTTTTGTAAACTTTTTTGGATTGGGTCTTGTCATCTTTTGATGACCCAGTTTTGCTTTGATTAGCTGGATTGAGATTTTGGAGCCTATATTGATCTATTTACAGTCTGCTTGACATTCTTTGAGTTACTTTTAGCCACATTGGCTTTGTTTGGTTTTGAATAATTAGTCTCTTGCTTTGAGTGTCTTTCAATTACAAAGTGTGTGTTTTCTTTAGAATTGTTTAGGGAAAGATCAAATTTCTTCTGAATAGTTCGCTTTAAAAGAAAATTTTTAGTTTGGGTTTCTTTGTTTTAAGAAAGTTCATTATTTCTTTTAGTGAAACTTTTGAAACAAAAAGATTTAATTTCTTGCTTTATATTAGATTGGGGGCATCCTTGCATTTGAAGTAGCGAAATTGCATGATTCTTGGCATTTTTTGGTCTTAAATTCCAAAAAATTTTAACTGGGGGAACATGAATCGTGCATTGGTGTACAATACCTTTTTATCATTTCTTGAGAATCTTTATATTGATGAGTTTAATAAATTTTGGGACATCATGCATATGGGAATGATAAATGTTTTCTCCTTCTCATAGCATAGATTTCATCGAAATGAAAAGATTGCATCTTCATCTCTTTTCATAATTTTCGAGTCAATCAAAACACCATATTGGCCACGTCATTTTCCTCTTGAGTAACAACAGCCATAAAATAAAGCGCTTATAAAAACTTATTAGACTTTTTTTATACTTTCTGGTAGCAAACCTACATTAGATTAGTTGTAGGTCTTTGGAATAGGTGTGAAAGATAACTTTCCAAAGTTGCAAACAAACATAGAATCTTGAGTTAGGGAGCGGTTAAATCCACTTATTACCTTTCATCCTGGGAAGCCCTTCTAACACGAGGGTCAATCACGAGGTCGCATTGAGACTGGAAAAGTTACTCACCCTTCTTTGTTGGTATTGGTGTAGAGGTTGTGCGTATTATGAGGGTCGCTTGAGAGTTATACCCACAATGATGACTGGAAGCCTTTCAAGTTGATTTCAGGCTAGATACCCTGCCCTTGTGCATGGATCGGACTGTCGAATGTTTCCCCAGGAATCACTGTAGTGATTGGTAACCTTAGTGGCTTATCTCTTTAGGGTCTTTACACAAGGTGATTGTGGAGGGGCAAGTCTTCACGGTACCTAGAATCAACGTTGGCCAAACTCACTCAGGCTCCTTGGAGGGTATACCCACGATTATCTGTGGGAGATTGCACCAGGGTGTAAGTTCGTTAAGCAGGTCCTCAACGTAACTTTTCCACCCACTCTATCTCAACCCCTTCTTACTTTGTTCTCGTGATGTTGGATTTCATCACCAACTAGTGTGTTCATTGTGAGAAGGTTTTGTTTGCTTTCTTTCTTACTAGATTTTTAGCGTGTGTTGTTTGTTTTCCCTAGTGGATTCTAAATTGTATCTTTTTTTTAATGGCATCAGTTCCCGGAATGACCAATGAAGGAACCCCTTTTCCAGGGGAACCTTTTGTTTTTCCTTCTTACAGAAACATTGGTCCTCCTCACATCACTACTTTGAGCCTTCCAGGTCTCACAATTGGATTACTGGTATGGTTTTTTTCCACTCAGGTAATCTCGAATGCAGTAAGTGCTTCGGTCGTAAGCACTTCCCCCCAAGAACATCAACCTCGTGTTGATCCTTCACCTTCTTCACTAGTAAGGTCTTCTTCGCCTTCTTCTCTTGCAAGGTCGCCTTCCATTTCATGTTCTTCGTCGAGTGAAAGTTCAGAATCTAGTAACCTGGTGAATAAGAAAAAGAAGAAAAGAAAGATAAAAAAGGGTCAAAACCTCCAACCACTATCAAACATGTTGGAAATAAACCAGTTATTGTTAATCGTGCTAGGAGTGTTGATGATGTCAAGATCACCCAAACAACTTGTAAGCCCATGTACCCTTGTGGGCTTTGTAAAGGTAGTCATTTTCTTAAGGAATGCCCTAGTCTATACAAGGTTATAGAAGCATGGTCTACACATCCTCACCAACCCATGTCGTTAGCCTTTGAACAACATGCTAATGACTTCTCATCGATTAGTCAAGATACCCTTGGGAAGAAGAAAAGTAGAGTCAAGTTCCTGTGCATGTTATGCAAATGGAGTCATCTCACTCACCTTTGCCCTCGTATGGACGAAGTCTCGAAATTACTGGAAGACATGACTGTTTCAAAGCCTCAAATTGCAGCTGTTTATCACAAGGTTACTCTTGACCCCCCTATAGTTGATGGAATGATCACTCCAGTCCCTTCACTGGTCAATCCGGTTGATCGTGTCGTCAATCTGGTCACATCCTTAGTTGAACCAGTTGACAAAGTGGTTGATCCGATACCATCCTCAGCCAACTCCGCTCTCCCCTTAGAGAGTGAAACTAAAGCAGTCGATCCGATCCCATCCTGGGTCGATCCCCCTCTCTCGTTAGAGAGTGTCACCCAAGTGGTCAATCCATTTCCATCTGTCGACCCCATTCTCCCCTTGGCGAATGCAACCCAAGTGGTTGATCTGATCTCGTCATCGGTCGATCTTAATCTCCCGCTAGAGAGTAAACCTGATATTGCCCATGTTTTTCTCATTGATACAAAATCTACCATGCCGGGGGCTATTCCTCCTTCTCCCGTGGAACCCCCTCCAAGTTATGAGGCCATCCATTTTGATTGGGGTGTGCTAACTGGACCTCGTCTTCCCTCTCACATTCCTTTCCAGATTACAATACAAGTTTGTGTTCGAGACATTCCTCAGACACTGATAGATGAAGGTGCATCCGTTAGTATTTTTTCCTCTTTTTCTTGGCAAGGTTTGGGTTTTCCTCCGCTTGCACCGGTTACACAAAATCTGTTATCTTCTAACAAAAGAACTAGTCAACCTTTAGGGACCCTTCCTCAGTTTCCTGTAACTTTGGGAGGGAAAACTGTCTTCGTTGATGTCATGGTAGTCCAAGATCCCTTGGATTTCACTTTGCTTCTTGGGCGGGATTATGTCTATTCCATGAAATCTATTGTGTCCACTCTTTTTCGTGGGATATCTTTCCTTCACGATGGAAGAATTGTGACTGTTGATCAACTTTCATTCATTGACCCCGACTGGATTTCCTCCCTAAATGGTTCTTATATGAAGATGGTATCACCCCCACCACAGGTCAATTATGTGGCGTTGTCGCCCATGGTTTCAAATTTTAATGACTTAGATCCAGTAGTTGACATGATGATCTCTTCGATAGGGTTGTTAGAGCATGATCTATTTACTCCTGTCGCGACCTCGACATGGTGTCCTTCCAGAGTGTGTTTCTTCCTTCTAGTGAAGCCCTCTTGGAAGTCATGACCGAGTTTTTTCCCTTGACATGGTGTCATTCTGGAGCATTTTCCTCTTGGAATCCATGATCAAGAAGAGATACTCTAAGGATATTTTTTGCGTCTCTGAGGCAACTTCGTTAAAAAATGAAACAAAGGTCTTTGAGCATGGTTTTTTGATTTCAAGCTCATTAAAAAATGAAACCACTTACACGGATAGTTTTTTCGTCTCTATGGCAACCTCGTTAAAAAATCAAATAGAGGTTACGAGCATAGTTCTTGTTTCTGTGCCAAGATCGTTAAAAAATGAAATAGTTTTTCTCCCTCTCTATTTGAGTCAAGTCCTTCATCTAGTATTTGAAGCTTCATTTCATTCTCCTTTGCAGTTGGATGAAACGAATCTTGGGGGGCGTTTTCCTCAGCCTCTGGACTTCATGATAAAGTTGAGCCGCTAGCTTCTTAAGCTAGTGGCTAAGTACCAACCATCCATGTGTTATGCATTGGGAAGTCCAAGCATAGTTTTCTATGGTTCAATCTTGTGTAAAAATGAAACCAATTACCTCAAGCATAGTTTCCTCTGGTTCGAGCTTCTGTAAAAATGAAACTAGGTCCAAACATAGTTTCCTCTGGTTCAAACTTGTATAAAATTGAAACCAGGTCCAAGCATAGTTTTGTTTTGTTTTAAAGCTTGCGTAAAAATGAAAACAATCATGAGCTTAGTATTTGTTCGTTCTCATGCTTGTAAATACATGAGAATAAGTTACCGATCTTAGTCTTTGTTCTTTCTCGTGCTCGTAAATACGTGAGAATGTAACCGAATATAATTTTATCACTTTTTCGGACTCATAAAGGTTATACAAAAAAGGAACCCACTGGAGTTCCCTTTAAGCTCTTTTCAGACTCTCTAAACATGAAAATATTGTCGAGCGACCTTTTTCACACTCGTTAAAGTATTTAAAGAAAACTTCTGTTGAGCAATAGTTTATCTCTTTTTCGGTCTCATCAGACTACTTTACAAAAAAGGAACTGAGAGAGTTCTCTTTAAGTGTTTTTTAGACTCTATAAACATGAAAAACCCCTGAGTTTTCTTTCTTTGGACTCGTAAAACAAACATTGAAAGGCCTATATGGGACCGAACCACTCCTTCCTAGGGTTCGTTAAACATACTACAAGGGACTCGCCCGAAGGATGATCTTAAATTGACAAGCATATGTTATCCTCCTCAAGCTTGCATAAAAATAAAGAGGTACTCGCCAGAAATGGTAGGGGAAAAATTGGGAAATAAATATGTCTAAACCTGTATTCCATGGAAGAGTCGCTTTTGAACATGACACCCTTTCACTCGCCTTGTGTCTAGGTTGGAAAATCCACTTGTCTCCTGATCATAATCCTTTATAAGATTACAAATTGGTCTGTGATCCCTATTGTTGAGTCAGTGTTTCCAAGATAATTGTTGTGTCGTCAATATGTTCAAAATGAAGTTCAACCCAAAAAGCCTTCTGTTGCATCAACCATTTCTTCAATCTTTCATCCTTCTATTGTGTCGGCCATCCCTGAGTCAGTCTCGAATCACTTGTTACTCTAACATACATCAAATCTTGTTACTTGTTTCAAGTCATTGATGTGGGATACATTAAGGCCCTCATGTGACGAGTATTTTTCTGTTGACTTCAACTCATTATCCAGGAATTAGACTTAGAAACTAATTGGTACCTTGGAACTTGCATGCCGTAATGGCAGGTTTCCTTGCTTTCGATAGTGGGTTTTCATTACTGACCCCTGATCAGGAGATTTTGCCGAGTGTTCGACTTCAGCTCATTTATTCACATTTGTTGGATTGTACTAGTGTACCTTGGGATTCATTGACATTAATGGTGATTTCCATCGCACTTGTTAACGATATACACTAATGACCAATAATCAAGTGGTTTCTACCATGTTCGACTTCAACACATGTATACACATGGTTAGATTCGTACTATAGAGTGGTGGAGATAAAGACCCTGGATATCTTTTGACAGATCCAGGTTGCATTGGAGTATATTCAGTGTATTGTTGCATAGATCCAAATTGTATGTCTGGTGGCTATGTTCAAATTTGAAACTTTAACACATAGATCCACAATGTCTTTTTGGTGGCTATGTCCAGATTTGATTCATAATGGCATGGATCCACGGTGTATGTTTGGTGGCCATGCCCTTGTCTTACTTGACATGCATCTTTGCATGTCAGCATTTATGCTCTGATTCATTTGTACTCTGAGTATGGGAATCCCTACCTTAGTGATGATGTATTATTGTACTGTATTTCCTTGTTTGTTGGTAGGTTTTCGACCGACTATTCCTTGTTCCCTACACACACTCGACAAAGTATTTCAACTATCACTCTGTTCTAACTTCATACTTTGGGGGGCTCTCTGTTACACATTATTTTCGTCATACCTATGATTTTTAATGATGTAAACCTATCTATAGTCTTCAGAGGGGTCAGTGGCCTAAGTTCTTGAAGAAAAAAGGGAGAAGAACTTTTTCTGAGAAAAGAAGTTGCATTTTCCTTTGTAAAAACCCTATAAAAAAGGAAGTTCAGAGGCTATATTATAGCTAGGGTGTGATAATTCCTGATTCTCGTAGGCTGTATCATAGCTAGGTCATGAGGATTTCGCAGTCTTCTCTATAGGAAGGGTGCGAGAATGCTTACATGTGGGAAAAACAAGTGTTTTCTCAAATCTTCTAGAAGGAGAAACTTCCATGGTGAGGTGGCATCTGAAGGGTTTGGATCTTACTCTCTTTCATGATTTAGTGGGATCATCCTAACCTCCTTACCTTATCCTATTTAGCTTAGAAAATGAGAGGAGCTCTCATGGAAAAGGGATAAGTTGGATTTGGTTTGGAATTATTAGCTTGGTTGGAGTGTCTTTGAGTTTTTCCTTTGTCAAGATAGATTGTGAATATTATCAGTTCTATTCTTTTAGAATTCTTGATGTGGAAGTGTGTGGGGAACGAAGGACAGTTGGAAGGGACCTTATGACATCAAGGCCATGGTTGTAATCTCTCTTTCACATTTAATATGATATAGTAATATGATTCTTTCCTATAAAGCTTGTTGTGTTTTATTGTATGATTCCTTGATCACATACATAAGCTTATATTGAGTTCATGCTATTACTATCACTTTGGTTGGTTGCATTCTTTTGCAGGTTCATCGTTGTATGAGCGTTGGAAGGGAGCTAGGATGGCGATGGCGAGAGGAAGTGACATTTAAACAGTATGTCACCTATCTCTCTTTAGTTAGTAAATTCAATATTTAAAACTTAAGGAAAGCGTCGTGTTCTGGTGTTTTTTGTTCTAGATCTGGGTGGGTCTAGGGAGATCAATTAGTGTCCGCATATATTGATTTATCCTATAACAACCTTCTATCACTAGACAATGTCCTTTATATAACATGTGATGAGTACCAACGTTGATCACTACATCATTATGTACTTATTCAAACATCAACCACGCAATCTGCTTCTAGGGCATGTTTTGATAGTTAGTCTACCCAAGAGTTGAACTGTTTATGTACATGAATGCAATTTCTCCAGCTGAAATATTGCTTGAGGTACAAACTATTCATCTCCTAGGGAAATAAGGGGAGAGAATTTAAGTGTGACTTCCCAACAAACCAATCTATTACAAACTTTAAATCCCCAACCACCATTAATTTTGTTATCAAACATTTCTTTGAAAATTGAAGAAGACGCCATAATCCAAGCAAATTTTCTTTACTATTTGTATCTTCACCAAAAACAATATAGCCTTTGTAGAAATGTTGAACATTGAGTTTGAGGACATTGCCAACACCACATACCCCTCTTGCAGTAGAGCCATCAAAGAACCCAATGGGTTTTTCTCCAAAATAAAGAGGGTTCATAATATAATCAATTCACTCATCTCTATATTTTCCAGGCATCTCCTTAATATACAAAACAATTCTAGGACATAGAACAACTTCATTCCTACAAAGATCCTCAAACAATATCCTATTTATGTATCTCCAGATACCCAAAATAGCATGGAGTGGGACTACCTTGTTCCTTGGGAAAGACAGGAACCAACACAAGAAATTCTCATTTAGAGATGGGACATTCCAAGAGCCAGTTAAAATTAATTGTGCACAAACTGTTAGAATATTTTTCTCATTTAACCATAGACAATGCTACAACATTGTCACCCAACCATAGGCACAAAGCCAACCTTAAGAACCTTAACCTTTGATAGAAAAAAATATTCTGGGAAGCCTCATGTTGACGGGCGAAATTGAACGCTCACCAACTGGAAGAGTGGATCCGGTCCGAGGTTTTCTAAATAACCCAAGCCATTTGGGATAACCCACCCTGACGGGTTTAGCGGCTCCGTTAGCCGATCTAAGTCCTAAGAAAACAAAAAAGAAAAATACTCTAAATTAACTAATCTAAATGAAAAATAATAATTAAAAAAAACTAATAAACAATCTAAACTATTATATATACAATTTACTATCTAATACTATAATAACTCTACGAAATTAAACATCTAACTACTAACAGAATTAACTCTTAATCACAAATGTACAATATTTACAAATTACAGATTTAATTGAAAACTTGCAAAACTCATTGTAATCTGTCCTAAGACAGCGAAACTATTGTTTTTTTATTTTTTATAATTTTGTGAAAGAGAAATAAACTAAAAAACTATCTAAACTAAGCAACTAAAATAATAACTCTAACTACAAATCTAAACTATACATATATCTATCTAAACTAATTAAATTATACTAATAGGCTAACCTGTAATAATGCTTTCCAATTTGTCCTGTGTAAAGAATCCAGTTCAGTTGTTTGATGGGAGGAAACCTGCATCAATCCTCTGTCAGCCTCTAGTAAACAGTAAACAACAGTGCTTTTTCGAATACCGATAACAGAACAAACAAGACATAAAAGTTACAACAATCTTATAATTTACAAATCATAACATTTAGATAAATCTGCGTGCAAGGATTTGTACAAAATGATTCAATTAACGAAGAAGAGAAATCTGTGATTCATTAACTGAAGCAAGTAATTGCTTTATTTTTTAAATAATAAAAGAGATCAGATATGGATAACACATTAATCAAGTCACATCAACCTGCAATAGATTACGATAGCTAAAGTAGTCTATAATCGACTGCAAAATGATATGAATAAAACTTGAAACAAAAGTTTGATATATTGAAAACAAAAGATGTTACAAGACATCAACTTTCATCCAAGTATGTATTATAAATCCATAGTCTGGTTCTCCCACAGTGAGGATGATGATCCTTATTACAAAAATAACAAGTATTTAAAGACCTCCGATGGGGTAAAACATCCCTGTGGAAACTATCAAAACAGTTTACACAAATCTGGGAAAATATCCCAAGTTTCTGACTCAAGCTAACAACCTAAGACAAAACCGAATCGAAAATATCTCCTAAATTGTTACATCATGCCCAATAGCTCATGGTAAATTCGTATGCACCTGAAAGAGGACAAAAATAGACAAGATTAGAAGATATATTATAAATAAAATTGATAAAAATCTAATTTCTAAAACTAGCTACAAAATCTTGTGATTCTGGTCTAAATTTAACACAGAATCGTTTTAAAATCAATTCAAAACTCAAAGAATTAAATTCAAACTACCAAACAAATATCTAATTGCTATTTGAAAACCTTTTTTTTTTTACTTAAATTCAAACTACCAAACAAAATAAAATTCAAAACTCAAAGAATTAAATTCAAACTACCAAACAGAATCACATAATATGATACAAATATGACAATACTTTTTTTTTTTTTTTTTTTTAATTTGACTTTTCCTTCTCAACAAACTAAGTGACCTTCATCAAATATGACAATACCTTCTTTTGTGAATTTGAATCATAATGTGTTCATGATATATTTTCCTTGTCAAGTGAACTTCATCAAATATATCAAAAATATGACAATACCTATAAAAATGAAAAAAAATTATATATATTCTACATATTTTATTTTTATTTTTAGATATTTTATATATATTTTTTTGTGAAATAGTAATTTATAATTGTTTAAATTGTTTTTTAAATGTTCAAATGAATTAATTTTTTTTAAGAAAAGTCCAATTTTATCATTAATAATTTAAATCTACAATTTTATTTTCTATAATTTCTAATAAAATTGATTAAAAATATTTAAAAAAAAAACCTAAAAAAAAACATTTAGACGATTTCAATAAAAATAACTCCTATGTATTTGAAAGCTTCAAATTGGATGACCAAGACCACCATATTAAAATCCATCCTTCTCAGTACAGATGAACTGAGACAGGCGAGCAACTTTGCCGCTATGTGAAAGATAAACCATAACTAACCCACTAGAAGTAGTTGTCTACTGGTGATGTCTTCCCTGTGTGAATAGCGACATATGCGTCCTTATGTGGGAGACTATTAATGGATTTAAAGAAGAAGACAACAGCTTCACCAACTTGCACATGGGCAGACTGAAATTTGTGAAGTCCCAATTTCCAAACCATGTGCAGCTTGAAATTTGTGGAGTCCCAAACCCTGATCAGATTGTAATGTATTTAAGCCTTATATAAATATAAATAATCAATGAAACCGTTATGTGGCAAGTGGAAACATGTGGGAGGGCAAGCTTAATGTATTAGTTATCCTGAAATTGTGATATAAAAGAAGTTTTTTTTTAACATCTTAAAATATCAAAATTTGATTTAAATATTAAATTTGTTTTTTACCCATAAATTTAAACAAAAATTTGACATTTGACATTTTAGTTTTACATTTATGAAGGGCTGATTCATCTCGAGAGTATTTGTTAAATTTTAAATAAATAAAAACTCTAATTTTTAAATGATTTATAACAAATCGATCTACTTTTCAACTATATATTTCATAAAAAGTGAACAAAAATTCAAGGATTAACAAAATTTTACCATAATTTAAGATGAGTTATGATTAAACAATATCCTTGAAATTTTTACATGTTAAATTTATTTTTACTTTATATTTTAGCATGACATTTCATGTATGGATTTAATGCTAAATGTTATTATAAAACACATGACGCCACTAAAGGTAGCTTTAGTGATGATCACCAGGGAAATTGGCTCATTGGTGTTCTTGTTGGCTGAAATTATCTATCCTTGTTGGCTGAAATATGGAGATATAATTTTTTATCAAATTGCAATTTTTCATTGGGAAAATCTCACTTTTGAATGCATATATGGATTTAGCACCCTTAACAACCTGTATTGCACTTGGATTCTCCTATCTCAACAATTGATATCTTCTATTTTGTAATTCTTCTAATTTTTAACTAAA
>WSFP011492121.1:0-14725 GCA_009831015.1 Picea engelmannii
TTGTTACTATCATTCCCTGTGGAGACATTTACCTCTAGATTTGATTTGATCATTGTCTTATAAACCAACCCCATAGCCCAATGGTGATCTGAGAAACTTGTCAACCACATCCTCATATAAATATTTTCAAAAACCCCAACCCCACACTTGCATAACTAGCCTAATACCTATTAAAACAAAGCTATATCAGACAGAGAGATCCCTCTCTGAGTCTTGGAGGGCTAGATCCAAGACTCGAAGTGGTTTTGATGTTGCCTCTGCGACTACCTTACAGCCTTGGGCAAATTACAGAGCGCTAACAACGGCTTTATTCCATTAGTTGTAATTATACCTCCTAGTCTCCTATATATACCAAGGAGACATTTTCATTTGGAATCATCTTGTACTTGAACATTTAAGTAGGGTAAAAGGAGGTTTCCCCCTTGAAGAGGCTTATTATCTAAAGTAATCTCTTTTTCAAGGCGTTGAGTACTTTTTCTAAGGTTTTTCTATGCTATATTGATATTTGGTTCTTAACATTGTCTTGATGGATACTATTGCTTGTTGTGTGGTGAATGCTTAAGGAATTATTGGTATGGTTGTTGTGATGTGGTTTGTGTTGGTTGATGGAGTGAGAAGCACTCTTATGATTCAGTGCTGATATGATTTCCATAGTATATTGGTTTCTTATACATGATTGAGTAGCATTCATAATGTATGGTTGAGAAGCATGAATAAGTTATTGGAGAGATTGGATGTGTCGTGACTAGCTATGGGTCAAAATGGATAGTGAAAGATAGAAGAGAATCTGATTGCAGGTTGCAGATCATCTGAGTATGTGATGAAAAGAAAAATCCTAGTTGCTCAATAGTATATGCAGGCTACAATATAGACTGACCGCGTACATATGCAGGTTGTACTACTCGTAGGGCACACACATATCCGTGTTTCACTACCGACAAGTCCCATACCTATGACAGATTGATATCTGTGGATTATTTTTTCCTCATCTCAGTTGATGTTGAGGATGTAATCTAAGTCTTTCATATAGAGCTGGTGCTCTTGTAGAGTTGTACTCTATTCAGTTGTTGTTGAAAAACCCCAAGGATTGAAGTCCGTAATAAAAATAAAATTGTACATAAATCTTGTGTTCTTTTTGTTCCTTGTGGTGATGATTCATTGATGATATATTACTGATATATGTTTTTTATACGTTTTCACATCTAACTGCTTATAAATGACAACAATAAGTAATGAGTAAATAGTGATTGTTAACTAATGAGTTTTGTGTAAGATGGAAGTTTTGGGAAAAGAGTTCCACACTCATTCACCCCCCCCTCTAAGTGTGATCGATGTGTCCAACATGGTAATTCATCTGGGTACTGAACAGGCCTGCTAGCAGTGAAGCAATGTCGGGTTCAAGAGATAGTAGGTATGTTCTTATAATTTATCTTTCTACGGGAGTTTATATCATGAATCGACAACTATATGGTGGGATTAAAGTACTTGGGTGGGTTAAATGACATCCATGTCGAGGCTATGAACGCCTGCGAGAAGTAGTGGCTTTGTCAACGGTATTGAAGTCATTTTTATAACCATCATTACCCTTGGATCAAAACACACTTTCAGGCTACAATCCTTTGTAAAGCATTTATTCTTCTTCTATGATAATGATTATCGTAATATTTTATAAATCTTAGCTAATCTTTGTGATCTTAAAGTGAATTTGTCTCAAAGAAGCTCAAAACCATACCCAAGTCCTATTCTTCTTCCCTACAGTGAAATTTTTATGGTCAGAGATAACTGCTTCTCCCAGTGAGTCACCATTTGTTAGCAGCCCAACTAGCATCTTGTGTCTCATTGACTTTTCAAATACAAAATTGTTTCTTATGCTCACTGCATAGTATGTTTATACGCATCAAATGGATTTTGTTTATTGTGTATGAAGCTATGAGTATTATTTTTAATCAATCTTGTTTGGATTTATACAGTTTTTGCAATTATGTAGTGTCATTTATTGATCATGTTCTCGATCTTCAATTTCATGACTATAAAGAATGAAATTTAAGTCCATTTTTCATCCATCTCGTTGACTGAATTATTGTGGTAATCTCCCTTTGCATTGAGTTAAAGGTGATTGTTTGTTTCCTTTAATCAAAGGTCTAAATTAAAAGGCATTGAGCTGTTTTTTTATTATAAACCATATGAATTATGTTCGAAACAAAAACAAAAAAATTAAAAATGACTCGTGAAATAAAAAAAAAATAGCTAAACCCGATATGAAATATGCGAGAACTATTCAATTAAATGAAGCCTAAAACTACAAGCTAGCTAAAACCCATGGTTAAACATGTTTCTATTAAAATCTCCACTCTCCTAAAGGCCTAAATATGACTCCCAACACCTGTCATTCTCATATCAGGTTATGTCATTAAGTAATGATCACTTAATGGACTGACCGATCAGCTATCATATGAATTATTACCCTTCAAATGTATTGATGTCCTCGATTTCGAGTTAGTTATTCGTGGAAAGTAGCGAGGGTTCCATCATTTTAGGGCCTTTCAACTGTTATGTCCTCTGGTTTCTTGGTGATAATCAAAACTCAGAGTGCAGAATAATGGTATCACCTTCCCATTTCCCTAAATGTCGATTTATCATGAGCTATGTGAGATCGGTCACTTCAACTATTTATGGGTTTGGATTGTTGCAAGCACAAGGTTCTCCTATTGATGAACATTGTTTTTTTGCCTTATGGTTCACCGATTGCAAATTCATGGCCCCCGTACTGAGGATAGATTCAAATGGTTCACAAAATTTGTTGTCTCGTGACGATATTATGGATAGCCTGGTTCAGTTTGGTTTGGTGAAGTTTATACAATCATTCGATGGCTTTAACCTAGAGGTTGCCAGGAATTTTTACAATACGTTTGATGGAACCAGAGCCAAAATAAGAGATTATCAGTTATAGGTTATCAAATAATTCATAGCTAAGGCAATCAGTTTGTCTTGAGAGGGTGACCGGTGGCTTAAGAACATGAAAGTAACTGGCATTTTGTGGCAATCTATGTTGGTGTCTAGGAAATCACACTAAAAGGTAAAACGTGTGTCGATAGAACTGTTTAAAACCTGTTGGCATAGTTTATTATTGATCATAAATAAATTTATCACCTGTGAAGGAAGCTATGGATTAGTGTTCCTATTTCACATATGTCTCTTAATGTTTTTTCAAATATTTAGTTTGAACTTTCCCTTTTACTTGCTTAAAAGCCTACAAAAAATGTCAAAATTTTACCAAAGGTCGAACCCCAATCCCGAGTCTAGTTTATTTCACCATGGTTTAATTAGCATATTGGTCGTTTTCCATTTGTCTAGCACAAGGGACACCTTGCAAGGTTTTCTAGTAAGGAATGGATTCTTACTCCTGCAAATTGATCCCACCATCGACTTAACACACATTGTTGAAGAACCTGTTTCTCCATAAACTTTGTCTTATTTGCTCCGTGATTTTAGAATCAAAGCTCAAATACAAAATGACTCTATCATTTCTCCCGATGATCAAACCAAGGTTGTTTCTATGACCAGAATGGCATCCAAAATACATGAATTTATGCCGAAGAAACCCTTAAAAGAGGTCCTTAGTCATTTGAGAAATTGTCATTAAATGTTGTTGGCCATTCACAACCTCTTACACTAGAAATTAATGGAAAATTTAAAGGGCATGGAAAAAAAATTAGGCAAGGGTTTTGTGCTATTGATTTAAAAAACAAAATATGTGGTCGGATCCTATCAAGAATGATGAGGAATAAACATAAACAAAAGGATGATCATGTTCCAACGATTATAATAGAATATTTAAACTATGTCGAGAGTGTAAGCCCAGAATCAGCAAGGGATAATCATGCATGGTATGATTATGTTTCAAACTTAACTTTGTTCCTTCAAAACTGTGAGGGATTCGCAAGAATCCAGACCTATTTAAAGGCTATGAAGACACAGGAAAAGACCCCAGACTAAGACTACCAGGAACCGCTCCCAAATCTGGAACCTGTATGTTGTGATGAATGTTTAGCATGGATTTAGAGATACCAAAAAGACATCCCATACTTGCATATGCGTCTTAACCAGACGTTGGTGCAAAATAGAAATCTTGAAAGAGAAAATCAAGATTTGAGAGCTGAATTATAGCAAACTCTTCCTCGAGCAAATAAAAGATTCAGAAAATATGGGGATATCATCATTAAAAATTTAACTAATATCAATGTTGTTATGAGTTCAGATATGTACAAGTCTTCTTTTTCAAACATCTAATTTGGTGAATAAATTTGTGGTTTATTTTAATTTTTGATTGGTTTGTTAAAGCATAAGTTGTTACATTTCTTTTAGACTAGCTATAGAATCAAAGATTTTGTATCTTGTCTTAAATTAGTTTATGATATTTTTAATTAGATTTTTTTTTTCAGGTCTCGAGAAAGAACGTGAAAAATGTCCTCTACATTGTTGGCTTAATGGAGGATCATGAAGTATTTCTAATTTGAAAATAGTTTTTATTTCAAACAATGAAGAAACTATTTTTGAAAATTGTTATAACAAATTTTTCCTAAGTTGTTATAAGCATTATTGTTATAAACTCAAGTTAGGATTTGGTTTTTAATATACTCTATTTTAGAATATCGATCTCTATCCTTTGGATTTGGAAAGTAGATCAGTGTAGTGTTTAAATACTCTATTAAGTTTTGATAGAGGAGGAAAATAATTTGGGAGAGGGACTCCTCAATATCTTTAATGAATATAGAATCATGCTTTAATTAAGGCTTTCATCTTGTGTATTAAATGATTCAATGTGCATTATGATATATCGATATTAGTTTGTTTCATTAATTCATGATTAATTATTATCATGTCTATATTAATTCTTTCAATCTTTCAGCAGCCCATTATTCCAACAGGCTCCCGGGTTCGGATCTCAACAAGATCCCAACAAAGCCCTCTAAAACTATTGACCCTCCTAGTAAACCAGAAGGAAACACTCCGCACATAGTGCACCGTGCAGTCTCACCCAAGATAGATTTATAGGTGACTACAATACCCAAGTTTTTGCAGTCTAGGAATGAGTGGGAATCCATGGGGTGGTTCTTCCTTCTTCATGCATTAATCTTACTAATGATTTAAGTATTTCTAAGATTCGTTTATATTCTACCTTATGCATGCATACTAATACATCTAGTTAATCATGTATTCATAAGATAGCCATCATCAAAAAGTAAGCATTCAATAAACATCACACAGAACACAGGTTTTACCGTGGTTCACCTCCTATGTGGGCTACATCCACAAAGATCTGGCTTATCTGCTCTTTTATTTAATCTCCTGCAAAATATTGCACCGCAGGCATCACATATTCAATCATACAATCATGTTGAGGTTAAGGAACCTCTATGAGGCGGACTAGATCACACCAGGCTCCTCATCTTGTGACCTAACCCTCAAACTCTAGCTTACATAACTCTTCTACAACCTTATTATAATCATAATAATACACATCAACTCATCAATAATAACTGAACCCCCAACCTAGACATCCTAGGTCTTTATTTATACTACTCTACTAGCTTATCGCCACTACAATCCTTATCAAAATCCCTAACCCTATCATTGTTAGGCATGCATGCCTTCGTGCCACATTGCTTTCCCTCTTGTGCGTGCTCCAAAATTAGGTCTTCATTTCCAAAAATAGGTCTCTCCTCAAAATAGACCTGCGCCCAACAAATACTTTATCCCCATTTAGTCAAAGTTAAAAAGTGATGATGTCCTCTATACATTTAATTCCTTATAGTATATGATAAAACATCTTAAATTTCATGGGATTAGCTCCATGGAAACCTAGACAAAGAAATAAAATTATGTATGAAATTACTCTCAAAGAAATCTCTACCTCTTATAAMTATCTTTATTCMTTGCATTTGGRAGTTTCTTAATATGTTTAGCATATTCAAGTCATTTAAAACATAGGTTTCTTATTTCTCTTCGTGGATGACTATAAACTTATAACAATTAATGTAATTGTTGATGATATAATGGAAATTGAAATTGAAATGGGAACCCTCTATGGGAATTTATTGTAGAACAATCTTTTTGTTTTAGACAAACTTTTTTTAAGGTCCTATCTTCTCAAGTTGTATAATGATTTTTAGCATTATCATTTTTGGTGCAAGATGTCAATACCAAAATAACAATAAATAAAAATGATAGTGAATGAATTTTTAAGGACATGTTGCACAACTCAACCTAACCTATGACTTATTTGTTTTCGTTGCTTAATAAATGATAAATGAAACATTATTTAAAGTTTTATGTTTATTCTTTTGTTTAGTGATAATGCTAGTATTAATTTTTTATTAAAATTTACTATTTCTCATATATTGTTTCCACCTTTATTCAATTGAATAAATCATGTTTAAATATATTATTTAACTTTAAAATATATTATTTAACCTCAAAATATATTACTTACCATCTTTTACTAAACTTCCCTTTTATTTTGTTTTTATGTTAAATGTATTGATAAATCATGTTTATCACCTTATTAAAAGTATAATCAACTTTTGTTAATTATATATTTTTATTTTTATTTTGTTTTAAACTATGCATTATCACATCATTATCTTTACATCTTTCTAAAAAAATATTTAATCAAATTAACTTTTCCTAACTATAGATTTCACATATTATTTAACTTTAAAATATATTATTTAACCTCAAAATATATTACTTACGCTTTTACTAAACTTCCATTTTATTTTGTGTTTATATTAAATGTATTATGATTTTACTAAACTTCCATTTTATTTTGTGTTTATATTTTTCTTTTTTTTAAGTAAAAATGGAAGAACCTGTTTATATTATCATTGTTGAGTTATAGAGTCTGTTTATGATGCCAGTTGTCCCGCCTAAGCAGGAAACCGAGACAGTTGGGCATTCTATGCCATTTGTTTCCAAGCAAACAAAACTATCAGAGTGCAGTCCTACCTGAAAGAAACTAGGACACCTAGCCATTAAGTTCAGTCTGTGTACTGAAAGTCTAGTTGCAACATAACTAAGATATAACTGGGCAAAAACCTTGTTCAGAAACAAAAAAAGATTGCTAACTAAGAACATCACTGAACCTTTTATCCAGCCAACTCGTCCTTGTCCCCGTGCCTTCACCATCCTATAGGAAACGCATAAGCTTTCACGCACGTAGGGCATTGCCTTTTCGGGAGAGTCCTGGAGTGAGAAGAAAATAGCATGTCGAGTCGATGGTCGATTCGAGCGATGCGAAAGATATGATCATCCAACAGGCTCTGCATGTCAAAGATTAGAGCTAGGTACCCCAGATTGGTGAAAGGATGCTAGTCCTTCCAATTTCCCTCAGTAGAGGCTAAGGGAATTGGCCCCGTTGCTCCTTCGCTTGCATGTTCTTCGTTGTCTTGATGTGTCAGCCGGTTGAGTAGCTGAGTCCCCTCCTCCATAGGTGCACCAGTGGGTGAGTCGTTTCTTCCTTTTGCACAGGACGGGGTCTCTTCTTCAACATAGCCAGTGGTGAATTCCTCTGTCGGGCAAGTTGCACTGGAGCCAAGCAGTTTTCCCAAAGGCAAAATATTGTCGCCAGTGCCAAAATCAGTGGGAGGATTCCAATTATCCGAGACTGTGAAAATAGGGATATTTGGATAGATTTGCATGGCCTCATCTAGGGTGATCTCTTCCACGTATGTCATTGGAGGCGTTTGAGGTTTCCTGTGTCTTCGTTCGGATGCCATGGCCAATGCTTGCTCGAATTTCTTCTGCCTCTGCCTACGATATTTGGCTGTGTACCAAGCTGCGCCCTTACATGGATTTCCTCATGCTCTGGGCATACTAAAGAACCTAGAGATGTCTGAGGTTCCTTGCAGGTGGATGGCTCTGCCCCAAAACTCCAGTGGGTCTGCAAAATTCGGCTCTGCAAAATTCAGCTCTGCATTCGACTCTGCAATATGCGAATGCCACTCAGTGTTTTCAAGGCAGGTGATAAGGAGGAGGACGATGGTGACTTCCATGGCCATTAAGGCTGGCTTCTGAGTGCTTTGGTGAACTGTCCTGGTCACTTGCGTGAAGGGCCTCATCTCCTGGATAATGCTGCACAGTTTCATTCTTGTTTAATTGCTGAGGGGATGGTCGTCGATGGTTGTATTAATGGTGCATCCTGGTGTTATCCCTCATGGCTCTGCTCTACGATGTGGCACCCCAACCAGGGGTTGTATATCACTAGTGGATAAGGTTTGTCACTGAGCTGAGATGTCTGAGTCTTTCGATGTGTGGGCCTCCCAACAGAAGTGTTCAGTTCCCATTTCAACTCCTTCATTTTCCAGGCAATCTGCTACCCCGTTTGCGTCTCGTTTCACATGGGAGGGTATGATGCTGAGATTGGGTCGGAGAAGGCTACCAAAATCCTCTAGCATCCCAAAGAGTCACCAACTGGGTGAGATTTTTGAAGGATTGCCTCCATGGAGAATCTTGGTGATTATCTAAATAACAATTTGTGAGTCCCCCTCCAAGATAATCTTGTGATGGTGTCCATCTGTAGCTGTTTGGAGACCCCGCAATAACCCTATTAACTCTGCCAGATTGTTGGTTGTTTCCCCTAGGAATCCTACAACAAGACATAGGATCTTGCCATTGGAATTTCTGAGTACTACTCCATAGCCCGCTGGTCCTAGGTTTCCTTTGGAAGCCCCATCGAAGTTTATCTTTATGAAATTAGCTGGAGGGGGGGTCCAGATGGTTGGACTAGTTTGTTGGTGCTTGTGCGTCCTTTGTGCTAGTTGATTGATTAGATTGGGCTACCATCTTTGAAGAATGCAATGTTCCTTTGATTTGCAGTTGAGGTCCTCTATTTTCCATGATTTACTTCTAATAGTTTCCTTGATTAGTGAGATTATTTTCTCCCAGGTAGTGTTGGGCGTGGAAGCTTTGGAGTGGAAGATTCTTTTGTTCCATTCCTTCCAGATTTGCCAGAGAATGAATCCTAGTAGGAGTTGCCAGATGTGATTCAGTAGGGGATTATTGTAGGTGATAGAGTCCCAGTTCTCAATTGTGTCATTGATGCTGCTCCAATGTTGGTTGGATCTGTGCATTATTTGCGCTCCTTGGTCCCAAATTTGCTGGCTAAAGTGGCAACCATTGAAGAGATGTTCTTTAGTTTCCTCTTGCTGGCGGTAGAGGATGCAAAAGGAGGGCCCAATGAAGCCTCTTTTTCTGAGGTTGTCCCAAGTTAGGGTTTGGTTATGTACCACAAGCCATAGGAAGGTGGAAACCTTGGGCCAAAGAGAAGGGTTCCATACTTTGTTCCATATGGTCTCCTTGTTTTGATCCCGGTGATTACCCTATAGGAAGTAAGCTTCCTTTATTGAGAAAGTGCCAGTTGTGGAATACCCCCATCTGATGATGTCCGGACCTTCTCTATTGGGTATTTTCCGATGGTTGGCATGGAATTGCCAATTCTGCAGATTGAGATTCTTTGGGACTCCAAAATCCTAATTAGAGGATTTCCAATGGCACATTGATTCCATTGTTCCTCATGTTTCCAGAGGTCTTTCACCCTTAAGGAGGTATCCTGGTTAAGGTCTCATTTGAGATTTTTTAACTCCTCCAGTTCATGCAAGGGTTTGAATTGTTGCCACGAGTCCTCCCAGAACATGGCACTTTCTCCATTTCGGACATCCCAGAAGGCATGATTTTGAACCAGCGTGTGATTTTGCCAGGCTGTGTTCCAGATGTTGGAGGCTTGAATTCGGTTATTGTGTCTGATTAGTTGATTATCTAGTGTGAGGGGGGCATACTTCTGCTTCCACATTTCTGCCCAGGTGGCTGTTGGGGTTTTTAACCATCTCCACTAGATTTTGGCTCCCATTACTTGATTGAGTTTTCCTGGATCACGAAGTCCCAATCCTCCTTGGCTTTTTGGTGTACAGAGTCTATCCCAGCTTACTAGCGCCCATTTCTTGTTAGGTTGATAACCATGCCAAAGGAAGTTTCGTTGGAGGTTCCTGATGGCTTTGATGACCTGTTTAGGAGCTGCAAGGGCGGTGAAGAGGTAAGTAGGTAGGGCTTGTAAGACGGATTTGAGGAGGACCATCCTGGAAGCAATGTTAAGGGGTCTGAAGATCTAGTTGCTTAGTCTGTTAGAGATGGAAAGGAGAAGGTTGTGCTAGGAAATGGATCTATCTGTCGCTCCCATGAGAGGAATGCCTAAATAGTTGGATGGAAGGGATCTCTTGGGTATTCCTAGAAGTCTGGAAATGTGGAGCTGTACAGATGTCGGGGTGTTAAAAAAATAGAGTTTGGACTTGTTTAAGTTAAGAGACATGCCTGAAGCTTCAGTGAAGTCAGAGAGGATAGATTTGAGCTTGTTGGCCTCCCAGACCATTGGGGAGTTCAGTAGGAGGGTATCATCAACAAATTGACTGTGAGAGGGCGTGGGTTGGATGTTTTGTAGGGGCAGGCCTTTGAGAGAGTCGTTTGTGACTGTCGCCTTGATGTAACGTCCCGGGCCTTCTGCCATAAGTACAAACAAGAAGGGAGAGAGGGGGTCCCCTTGTCTGATACCTCTAGAAGGTGAAAAAGACCAGGACGAAACCCCATTCACTAGAATAGAGAAGAAGGCTGAGGAGGTAAGATTTAAGATCCAATTCACCCAATGCTGATCAAATTCAAAAGAATCTAAGACAGCCTGAAGGTACTGCCAGTTGGCTTTGTCGAATTCTTTTGAAAGGTCAAGTTTGATTAGCATACCTGGGGTCCTTGATGTCTTGAGGGAGTGGATGACCTCATGAGCCACGATGACGCTATCCATGATTTTTATTTCTTCTATGTACCCTGCTTGTTCCTTGGAGATGACATGGGTCAGTATGGGTTTGAGTCGATTAGCCACCACCTTCGTTATGATTTTGTAGATAACATTGTAGAGGGTGATGGGTCTGAACTTTTTAGGGTTTGTGACTCGTTCTTATTTTGAAATGAGGGTGAGAAAGGTGACATTGAGAGCCGGTAGGACTAGGTATGATGATCTCAATTCCTGTACTACCTCCCAAACTTCTTCCCTGACCAGGTCCCAACAGTGGTGGAAAACATCAGTGGTGAACCCATCTGGGCTAGGGGATTTTCTTGGGGGCATTGTTTTTACTTCTTGATCAACTTCCTCTTGGGTGATGGACCGTGTTAGGGTGGCATTTTTTTCTGAAGTTACCAGTGAGGGTATGTGTCTGGTGACTCTTTGGATGGCTATCATTCTGTCCTCCCTGGTTTCCATTAGAAGGTCCTAGTAGTAGTTGATCAGCTCTGCCTCTATTTGAGAGTGTTCTCTACT
This sequence comes from Picea engelmannii, assembly GCA_009831015.1. NCBI lineage: Eukaryota > Viridiplantae > Streptophyta > Pinopsida > Pinales > Pinaceae > Picea > Picea engelmannii. Next base: position 11,363 of record WSFP011492121.1, read on the forward strand.
GGATTTCCCTAGATATCCTCTAAGTGGGTTATTTTGTTGATGTGGCAACGGTTCACCATAGCTCTATGGAAGAATTTTTTGTTATTTTCCCCTTCCTTGAGCCATTGTACTCTGGATTTTTGTTTCCATAATATTTCCTCTTGCCTTCTTCTCTCTTCTAATTGCGCTTGGATCTTCTCCTCTTCTTTCATTAGTTCATTGGTCCGAGATCCTGAGATGAAAATTTTTGTATCTCCACCAGCTTGTTCTCTATGTCCTGTATGCTTTGGAGTATGTTTCCAAAGGTGTTATTATTCCAGAGTTTCATTATCTACTTGAAATTTTTGAGGCACTACTGGAATTTATACATGATGGTGCCATGATCTATTTCTACCTATGCCCACCAGGATTTTGCGAGCTGATGGAAATCCAGGTGTGAGAGCCATAATTTTTCAAAACAGAAGGGTTTGTATTTGGGTGTTTCTCCTGTGTCTAAATTAAGAGCAAGAGGCCAGTGATCTGACCCAGATTTTGGGAGAATAAGGCTTTCCAAATAAGATCCCTCCTCTAGTAGTTCCTTAGTTACCAAGAAGTGGTCGAGATGACAAGCAATGTGTTGGTTGCCCGATCTACGATTGGACCAGGTGAAGGTGCCATTGCTATTTTCCATGTCTACTAGCTTTAGATGATCAATGAGGGTTCTGAACTTACCATTGTCTTGCTCGAGTTTCTTGGTGCCTCCTGTCTTTTCCTCCAGCGACAGGATCATATTGAAGTCACCCCCTAAGATCCAGTTTTGTGATGTTACAAGAGTATTGATTAGTGCGAGCCACTCCATGAGTTTGTTTTTGTCCTATTGGCTTTGGGGGCCATAGACATTTGTGATGTCTCCTTCCTGATTTGAGCCTGTGACGTCGAAGTGGGTCGTTATTGTACCTATAGTTGAGAAGGATTTTCTTATAGTGATGTTGAGTGGATTCCAGAGGATAGCAAGACCTCCTGAGGACCCTGTGGAGTCTGTTGATATGGAGTTACATCCTCTCCAAATAAGCTAGAAGATGGTTTCAGCCTCTTCCCCCGCACATTTGGTTTCTTATAACATTAGGATGTCTGGATTTTATGCTTTGATGCAGTATCGAAGGATCCTTTGTTTGGATCTACCATTGAGTCTTCTAATGTTCCAGGTAATGATCTTCATGATTAAGAGGGTGGTGTTGGGTGGAGGTATCCCTCCGAGAGCTTGTGGATATGTCCTGAGTTTATCATGAGGTTGTATGCCTCCTTGATAATTTGTTGCGATGTTTTCCACCCTCTTCTTTTGTTCTAATGGAGTATTCTTTTCGATCCTGAACCAGCATCCCTGGCTATGCCCAGGCATGCTGCGGATCCTGCTGAGGAGTTAAGAAAGACTTTGTTTACCTTGCATAGTTGTTCTTCAGGAAGGGTCTATAGGTCCTTTTGATTCAGATTCTCCTTGATCTTTTCTAGATCTATGCTGGCTAGATCTCTGTCATCCAGCTGCATTGGGGTATCTCCATCCCCGTCTCCTCTTTCTTCTATGTCGATTTCACGACTTGGGTGAGGGGGAGGATGGTTTTGGATATCCCCATGGGCCTATTGCGATTCCTTGTGCGGATCTTGGATTTCCTCATCTTCTGGTAGATGGTTCAGAATCTCATAGGAGTTTTTGGTTGTGATCTTTTTTCTGGGATCTGGGACCTGCCTCCTTGGAGGGTTTTTCTTTTTGGCCGTGACCATGGTAAAGCCATATTTCTATATGGTATCACTTACTTTGGTGGCTTGTTTGATCAGAGGGCAGTCTCTGAAGAGGTGACTATGTTCATGACATCTTCTGCAATGAAAAGGGATGTGTTCATAATCCAGTGTTTGTTGTCAGTCCTCATCCCAGTATTCTAGAGTCACAACTCTGTGTAGGGCCTTGGAAATGTTCATGTAGACACAAATCTGGGCATATGAAGTGTATTTTCTCTACCTAGTGGCTTCTGAAGCTTTGACATATTGGCCCAATGTGTTTCCTATGCCCATGAGAATCTCTTCTAGCCAAAACTCTTGCGGTAAGGAATATAGGCGAATCCATACAGGAGCCATAGTGAATTCCTCCTTGTCTGGGCTGAATCTTTCGGTCTAGAAGTGCGAGAATAGCCCTATTGAGTTGTAGAAGTATGACCCATTCTCAAATATCCTGTCTCTGTCTTCTAGATTGTACATGATGATTGTGAACAAGCCTTTGGAGCTAAGTTGGACCTCATAGTCTCCTTTGGGGTTAGACCAGTGCTTTATCCATTTGTTTAGATCTCTTTCTGATGGCCAGAGACCCAGGAACTTGCCAATGAGGGCATGTTCCGTCATAAATTGGGTGTGTTCCCCTACTCTGGTTGAGCTTATGAGGTATCTCAGTGTTTTGTCCATTTGTGGAATGCATTTTCTTGGCTCCCATCCTCGAGGTGCTTTTGGATGGGACATACTAGCTTCCGTCTCCATCTCCTTCATGAGGCCTTGTTCTCTAGTGAGAAGTTGGTCGTGTATCTGCAAGGGCGGCTCAAACGAGGGGCGTTTCACTTTGGTGCCTGAACAGTCATTGGCGGTAACATTGCTATACGCCAGGGGTTTCCCCCCCTCTTCTGTGCCCATTCCAGCGTGTCAGTAGGAGTCAGTTGGCGTCCACTAGCCGCTAAAGGTTCGATGTGCTGGTGGTCTACAACTAGCCTGTAACAGTCTGTGCCAGGTTGATACTAGGGTTTCCTTAGTTCACCGATCTCCATTTCCTCTTTCATTATTTGTTTATTTTGTGTTTATATTAAATGTATTGATAAATTATATTTATCACACCTTATTAAAAGTATAATCAACTTTTTTTAATTACATATTTTTATTTTTATTGTTTTTTAAACTATGTGTTATCACATTATTATCTTTACACCTTTCTAAGAAAATATTTAATCAAATTAACTTTTCCTAATTATAGATTTCACATATTAATTTTCTTCTAGATGTATGTATTGGTAAATCATTTTATACTAAATTATAGCAGAAGGTCTTGCCTGGAAAGTAGGACATGGGAACCATCTCCGCCTAGGAGTGGACCCCTGGCCAAGAAGTGGGATCACACATATTCTCCCTATAGAAATCGTCAATTTTCTACATGAGCAAAATCTCTACTTTCTCTCACAACTCGTTGACCCCATTACAACCACTCTTTGGTCTCAAGGTTGGAAGAAAGAGAATGATCTATGGATTTTTGGAGCTCCTGTGCTACACTACAAAAACTAAATCAAATCTTTACAGCTTGGGCACATCAGGCTTTCGAGCAGAAAAATAACTAGTTTGGCAAAAGGATCCAACAGGTGCATACACCCCAAAACT
>WSFP011492131.1:0-14724 GCA_009831015.1 Picea engelmannii
AACAAAGGTAGATTCACTATGTGTGTGTAGATGTATCTGACACTAGAGTATAAGCTCTTTGTAGCCCTTTGTAGTTTGTAAATTTAACCCTGAGAATAAGAGTGTCGAGCAAGCCATTTATAACTGGAATTTCCTTCAAATGTGTTTCTCCAAGTTAAATATGTGTTCATGTGTATCTGACACTATGATTTCTTTCATTTAATACTTTGTATAAATGCATAGTTCATTTAAACAACACATTGGATTAATAGACACATATAAAGAACATTAATTAATATAAGATTCATATTTGTGAATTGACTTGATCATAAATTGAGTGATTATGGATCATATTGGTGTCATAGTGGTTATTCCCAAAGTCTAAACAGGGCATACCATGGTGAACGCTGACAAGACATAAAAAAAAATGGAAGAAAGTGGAGAGTTAGTTTTGGAGAATATTGAGATTGGAGTATGAAGAAAGAAATAGTATCAAGAGCAAGAAATGGAAGATAATCAAGAAGGCAATAAATCATAAGTTGTACTTACTTGTCTAAAGACTCGAATGGCCCAAATGTCTCAAAGTATGTCTCAGCTAACCATAAACATGGTAGAGATGAATAAGAATGTCATTGCCTTGGACACAATAATGATGCTTAAGAAGAAAATGCACAAGCTACTTCATGAGTTGACTTCTAATTCAAAAGAAGAACCTGAATGAAAAGAGAAACCAAGGTCAAACCAGGGAGGTACTAACAAGATCCTAATGCCCTTCAAGATCGAAGCAAAAATTGATGTCAAACCCTATGTAGGTGAGATCAATGCACTTAAGTTAAATCAATGGTTACAAGAACTAGAAGTCTAATTCGATGTGTGTGAAGTTAATGGAGAGAAGGTAATTTATTTTACTTGGTTGATCTTAGATGGGTGTGCATTGACATGGTGGCAAATTTACGTAACTAGTCATACGATTGAGCAAGAGCCATCAATGGCTAAATGGGAAACTTTTAAGAATATCATTAAGTTGTAGTTAATTCCTATTTTATATGAGGAAGAACAAAAGATTCAATGGCACTTCTTCGACAAAGACAAGGATAGAGTGTTTAGAAGTGTACCACTAAGTTTTAGAAGTGATTCTTTTAGTTATGTTTTAGCACTAGGTTTTGTATGATCAAAAAAGCTTATTAGGAGGTCCAAGTCTTTATTTAGTTGCAGGTCATGTCTCTATGTAATATTGATTAAATGTATCATATGGTTCTATAGTAAAAGCTTAGCTTGGTCATTTGGTCAATTGGAGTCCTAGATCATGTCATGAAGTTTTGTGGGAGAGATCGTGTGTTTCTTCATCAGGCGAGCATGGGCAAAATATTAAAAAGGAGTTGCTTCAGGAAGTTAAAGTTCCAGTAGGAATTTGATTTGATCATATCTTTCAAACCATACATCCGTTTTCCACGAAATTTAGAAGGGAAATGCATTAGGGTAAGATGAACCAACCTAGTGAATTTCAAGTCAAATTAATTCATATTTTTCCATAAATGAGCCACCGTCACCTACAACCAATTTTTTTTTAAACTGTGAACTGGGTTTTGCTCAAGCTTTGTGTGCTAAAGCATAATGATGATATTAATGCGCTGACCAAAAATCATCCCAACCTAATTTGGCATTTGGAAGAAAAATTGGAAATAAGCAAGTACATGTTTTCTCGTATTGTTTTCTGTTTGGGGACAGGGGAAAATGTTGTCATATTACCAAAGATCTTGTAGCGCTCTGTTTGCTAAGAAATATTCCACGCCACGAAATGTGCAGGTTTTGGCAAAATATGGAAATCTTCATCAACAACAATATCAACGCATCAGTTATTATTTTGTCCTCATCATAATAAAATTTGAACCCCAAAGTTTATGCTTCAGCTCTCCTTCCTTATCGAATCAACTCATTTTGGGAATGGTCAAAGTAAATCCCTTGAAATTAGGATATAGAATTAATGTTATCTTATCTTTTGTTTCTAAGATCCTAATTTCATGTAACAACTGCTATGATTAGTCATTTGGATGATTTGATTCCTTTCAGGATAGAGAGCATATGATATGTAATTTATCTATATATTGTATGAAAGAAGAAAAGGGAAGGGGTCTTCTTTTTACTTTGGGAGGAGAAGAGATTCGAGTAGGCAGAGTTTGAAGAACCCATGTGAAGGCTGGAAATCATATTGTACATAACCTTCAACATTTTATGCTTAGATATTCAAGCATTTTGAGGGTTAGATTGTGCTTCTATTACAATTCTGCCTTATTTCTTCTTATTTGAATACAAAAGACAATTTTTGCAATGCATTGGTTGTCATACAGCTAAAATCTAATTGCGGTAAAGACTTTGTTGTTAATTGTTTGTTCTCTGTGATTTTTATTCAAATATTGTATTCTGATTTAAAATATCATTTTGAATCTAAATGTCTTCCTAGTGAATATATAAGATGAATAAATTGTGAGCTTATATATTCATGTGTAATGTCCCTTTCCAAATGACTACACAGAGGATGACGGATTAGCCTATACACTCTTCACATAGGCTATAATCAGTGGGAGAGGGGAGACCATGGAGATTAATTGATGTCACCAGCTTATTAAAGTTAAATTATAAAGGTGACATTAGTTAATTAATATAAAGTTATAAAATGACTCTATGATTAATAAAGAAAATAACCTTAGAAGTCACTTTAATTATCGTATGTGATGGGCCCAACTATTTTATCTTCCATTATTCATCATCATGAACATTTCCGCAAAGCTTTCCTTTGGTTATGTTGCATTCCGACGATTTCTGTAAAACGAGGTTATTATTGAGTATATTTTAATTAATTACACTAAAGGTATTATTTGGAGCTTGTTTCTTGGAGAAATACCTTAGTGTAATAGCTCATTGGAACTGGGGTGAAAATATGTACAGGATATGATGATGAAAGGTGACTTTCAGTGGCAGGAGAAATCATAAAGGAAAATTAATCACTTTCTAGGGTTAAAAAGGTAAATAAATTAACAAAGTGATTTAAGAGAGAATACTAAAAGATTAATTAAAAGTCACTTAAGGAGGAAAAATGTGAGAGGGGTATAAATAAGAGATAGGGGCTCATTTCCTCTCATTATGCATGTTATGTTTTCAAGTTGAGATTGTGGAGAGCTCAAGGAGATTTGGAGGCTTAGGGTTTGGAGTAAAACCCTAGATCTAGTGTCACTGGCGAAAGATCCACTCTAGCTAGAGGGTTTCGTTTCAGTGGGGAGATCTCACTCTAGCCAAATATTCTACAGGTGTTCTTCTACAGGAATTAGAGTTATCATTGCATTCTCTTATGGCACAAATATTTTATTTGTAGGGGCGAAATATTGCTTAGAGGGGTGCATCTAGTAGTGGAGAACTTCATTATTTGGGGTTGTATCAGTTTCTACTTGTGGGGATTGGGTTGTATACATATTGAGCAAGTTTTGAAGTGGATTTGAGGTTATTTCTCCCTTGGATCGAGTTGATATTCAGCAGGGCGAATTTGCTACAGCCATGGCACATTTCTCTTCATTGCAGCTATTATTTCATGTGGGAGATTCATCCTTTGGGTAGCCATAATTGAGGTTACTTGTGGAAGCTTATTGATGTTGATTTCTATTGTATTGGAGCCATTTCATCCATAGAAAACAACTGTCATATCATTGTATGCAAATCTGGAAATTGCATTGGCATTGAACTCTTATATTATATATAAATAAGTCAAGGATTGGAGGTATTTTGTTATTATTGTTGCAATCTCTTTTGGGTATTTATTTTCATATGACTATCATGTATTTCCTTGCCATTTCATGATATTCTGCACACTTAACAATTCTAAAACACATTAAAACAAAAGCTTCAACATTAGTGTGCAAAGTGTTTGACAAAACACTTCAACCAACCAGTGGTAAATAAACATAACAACAAGCATAAATTTAGAACAACCACTCATTTGGAAGGGATTATGTGTTGCATATGATGTGTTTGACATAATCTTCAACCCTTAAACTTGAGTTAATTGGGACAACAAGTATTGAAGTGATTTCAAGGGAGTTGGGAGCTTGTATTCCAAGTGTTTGAAGAAATTCCCCAACCAAATAAATCATAATTTTGCACAGATTCTATAGTGGAATCTTATAGTGGTATCAGAGCATGGTCCTCTACAACTATGAGGTTTTGAAGGTCAACATTGACAACAGATACATGAGAAAAATGGCAAATTAGTTGGAACAATAGGTGTTTGAGGTGGGAATGAGGTTACAGTCACTCCTTCACTTAAAAAACACTCTTCTTAAAATTCTCAAGCAAACAATAGAAATTTTATCTAAGGTGGGTCAGTCTCCTTCACAGGTTATGTTGGATGCAATACACCCATTAAGGGAAGCTCTAGTTATGCCAAAGTTGTTGAGACACTGAGATGGAGAGGTGTCACTTAGGGTGGCCATATGTATAAGTGAGATCACTAGAATCACAACACCAAATGCTTCATACAAAGATGACGTGTTGAGAGACACCTTCCAGCTTATTATTACTACTTTCTGAGGGTTGGATGATATAGCTAGTCCCTTGTTTGAAGAGAGGGTTACCATTATGGGAACGATGGCCAAGATTGAGTCATGTGTTTTGATGCTAGACATTGGGTGTGCTTACTTCATCCTTGAGATGTTTCACATTTTCCTCTTTGTTTTCAGTGGAGCTCATCCAGAAAATGTGTTAACATCTATGCAATCCATTATGACTTGTATTGTGGACGAGAGTGATGATATTCTAGAGCGGTTGGTATCACTTATACTAGCTTCCTTGGGGAGAGAAAAGGAGGAGGTTTCTTCGGCTAAACGTAGACTTGCTATGAATGTATTGGAGCAGTTTGCAAATAAGCTTGAGCCATATGTGACTATATCATTTGATGACACTAGCATGTGGGATGAACACGCTAATAGCATGACAGTGCACGAGGAGGAGTTGACATCTTCATCCTATATAGAGGTTTGTGATGATCTGGGTGTGAGTACACCTAAGTATGATGAGGCATTGACACTGAACGAGTCACCTTTAGAGACAGATATTATTTTGTAGGAGGTGTGCATGACTGAGGACCAGAGTAACACATCGGATACTAGGGAGAATTCTTATGGAGAGCCATACCAGTTGGAAATGCAGCTAAAGGTTGGTGAGGATATGATCACGGTAGCTATGGGACACTTTGATGCTACACATGGACTAGTGGAAAAGTATTCTTGGAGGGCCATGTTGGAAGATGATAGTTTGGGAGGTGAGTTTTCCATTGCAGATTTTCAGACACTTAGAGAGGCAGTGACAGTGATGAGGTCCGACTACTAGCATCTCCTTACGGATAGAAACTACCTTCTAGCAATTGGTGAGATGTACCATGGGGCGCTAGAGGAGAAAGAGAATGAGGTGGAGTAGCTTTGGGAGGAGTTGAGTCGGGTATCTCCTTCACCCATTTTAGAGGGCGACCTATAATATGTATCAACCTTGTCTCAAGAGGATATCGATGACAGGGACAATTTGATGGAGGAGCTTCATGAGTTGCAGGAGCCACCACCTTTGGAGAGCTCATTAATGACTCACAATGAGACACTTGAGAATTCACTCACAAATAGTGGAGACAGTTCAGATGAGGATACATCCATGTGGGATACAGGATTAGATGGCACCGATGATGAGGATACATCCATTTAGGGTCCAAGGCCAGTTGATACTAAAGGATTGGTTGAAACGGTGATACATCCAGGGCATGGGGTGACACATAGGTTATAGGGTCTTTTATGGTTGGAAGTATTTGTAGTTACACGATGTTACTGGGGAATACAATGGTAGGCAATGACATACAGGGGACTACAGTAGTGAGCAGTAATCTGCAGCAGTGTACCAGGGTGCACGGAGACACACAGAGGGATGCATTGGAGAACAAGATTGGGTCATATTCGAGGGATCATGGAGCTTCCAATAGAGGGAGTCCCAAACCTTTGCAACAGAGCATGGACATCAGGGATTACACTACCAACAACAACTGTAAGGATGATGGTGGAGAGAGTAGAGTCGACCACGAGTATCGAAAGACACATATCGTGATGGGTGGAAGTAGGAGAGATGATGGTGTGAGTGCCTCACATGGAGGAGACATGTTTCAGGCAGCGAGTGATAGTATATTTGAGGTGGCACAGGCACACAGGTACTCTATCAACGGGATGACACTTAGGCCTACTATGTCGACATTTCTAGATGCGACAAGGACATGTGAGGCAGAGCCGAGAGATATATTTGAAAAGTATCTGAGAGAGTATGAGGCAATGAGTTCCATAGAACCATGTCATTAGCAGATTATTGTCGCATCAAGTGCGGGCTTGGGCCCTGAAGGTGTAGCAAAGGACTGCAAATCTATGGCTCAAGGCGTGAGGAAAGGAGGATGGATACTTCCATTTCCAAAGGATCAGAGAGGAGCTCAGATAGAGCTTGGAGGAAGGCACGTGTCATGGATGATGCATTGCACACAGAGCAGGGTACATGTAGACTTTTTGCACCTCGATAGAGCACAGAAAGGAGGCCCTTATAGATGTAAAGGTTTGGGAGAGATCGATCAGACGGAGAGACTCGGAGGGAGTTGAGACAAAAGGGTATTTGCTACAGATGCAGACAGTCTTGGAAGCCAAGTCACAAGTGTTTGGAGGATGATCAGGTACATTTGGACAGTGATGGAGATAGGAGAGGAGGACAGACTCAGGGCACAATGTGAAACAGTGATGAGGAGCGGCCTCATGGAGAGGCTAAGGGGATGACTATCACCTCCCTACCGAGAATTCCTAATTTTCATACATTCAATATTAGGGGAGGAGTACAAGGACAACGAGTCGTGATCTTGATTGATGGTGGGGCCACCCACAACTTAATTGACTCAAGATTAGCTAGGAAGATGGGTTTACCTACAATTGATATTGGAGATTTCATAGTGTTGGTGACAGGTAGACATAGTATGGCGTGCACACAGTGGGTTCAACACCTAGAGTTGTCCATGGGAAACCATACAGTGGCGGATGATTTTTTTTGTGTAGGATCTGGAGGACACAGATATCGTCTTGGGAGTACAGTGGCTCAGTACTTTAGGGATGATCTCTCGGGACTATCAAAAAATGAACACGAAGTTCAAGATTGCAAGAGAAAAAAGGGTAGTTCTAAGGGGAATGACCACTAATGCTCCTAAGGACACTTCAACACAACAGATGGAGATGGTGTCAGGACATGGTGGTATGCATAACACAACAGTTAGAGATTCGCAACCACTGATGAGGCGACAGTCTTATGAGGGGATATCTAAGCAGAGACATTGGGCACAGGGTATAGTTCATTGAGGGAGATGTTTAGTCATAGATAGTGTGTGCACATTTATGGTGGGGAACATACCAGTAGAGGTTATCACAGGGAAAGCGAGACCATCGGTCAGAGACTTGGGGCACAGGTTCATGGTAGGAGGCAGGCTCATAGAGGATCTTACATGGATGAGAGCCACATTAGGCAGAGCTTGGTTCAACGATTGCTTGAGGACAAACAATTTTGGGAAGGGAGGATTGTAATGTCCCTTTCCAAATGACTACATGGAGGATGAAGGATTAGCCTATACACTCTTCTCGTAGGCTATAATCAGTGGGAAAGGGGAGACTATGGAGATTAATTGATGTCACTAGCTTATTAAAGCTAAATTATAAAGGTGACATTACTTAATTAAAATAAGCTTATAAAGTGACTTTATGATTAATAGAGAAAATAACGTTACAAGTCACTTTAATTATCGTATGTGATGGGCCCAACTATTTTATCTTCCATTATTCATCATCATGACCATTTCTGCACAACTTGACTTTGGTTCTGTTTCAATCCGATGATTTCCGTAAAACGGGTTATTATTGAGTATATTTTAATTAAGTACACTAAAGGTATTATTTGGAGCTTGTTTCTTGGGGAATACCTTAGTGTAATATCTCGTTGGAACCGGGTTGAAAATATCTACAGGATAGAATGATGAAAAGTGACTTTCAGTGGCAGGGAAATCATAAAGGCAAATTAATCACTTTCTAGGGTTAAAAAGGTAAATAAATTAATAAAGTGATTTTAGAGAAAATATTAAAAGATTAATTAAAAGTCACTTAAGGAGGAAAAAGGTGAGAGGGTATAAATAAGAGATAGGGGCTCATTTCCTCTCATTATGCATGTTATGTTTTTGAGTTGAGATTGTGGAGAACTCAAGGAGCTTTGAAGGCTTAGGGTTTAGAGTAAAACCCTAAATCTAGTTTCAGTGATGAAAGATCCACTCTAGTTAGAGGGTTTGGTTTCAATGGAGAGATCAGTCAGACAGAGAGACTCAGAGGGAGTTGAGACAAAAGGGTCTTTGCTACAGATGCAGACAGTCTTGGAAACCAAGTCACAAGTGTTGGGAGGATAATCAGGTACATTTGGAAAGTGATGGAGATAGGAGAGGAGGACAGACTCAGGGCACAATTTGCAACAGTGATGAAGAGCAGCCTCATGGAGAGGCTAAGGGGATGACTATCACCTCCCTACCAAGAATTCCTAATTTTCATACATTCAATATTAGGGGAGGAGTACAGGGACAACGATTCATGATCTTGATTGATGGTAGGGCCACCCACAACTTCATTGACTCGGGATTAGCTAGGAAGTTGGGTTTACCTACAATTGATATTGGAGATTTCATAGTGTTGGTGATAGGTAGACACAATATGGCGTGCACATAGGGGGTTCAACACCTAGAGTTTTCCATGGGAAACCATACAGTGGCGGCTGATTTTTTTGTGTTGGATCTGGAGGACACAAATATCATCTTGGGAGTACAGTGGCTCAGTACTTTAGGGATGATCTCTCAGGACTACCAAAAAATGAACACGGAGTTCAAGATTGCAAGAGGAAAAAGGGTAGTTCTAAGGGGCATGACCACTAATGCTCCTAAGTACGCTTCAACACAACAAATGGAGATGGTGTTGGGACATGGTGGTATCCATAACACAATAGTTAGAGAGTCACAACCACTGATGAGGCGACAGTCTTATGAGGGGATATCCAAGCAGAGACAGTGGGCACAGGGTACAGTTCATTAAGGGAGATGTTTAGTCACAAATAGTGTGTGCACATTTATGGTGGGGAACATCCCAGTAGAGGTTGTCACAGGGAAAGCGAGACCATCGGTCAGAGACTTGGGGCACAGATTCATGGTAGGAGGCAGGATCATAGAGGATCTTACATGGAGTGAGAGCCACATTAGGCAGAGCTTGGTTCAACGATTGCTTGAGGACAAGCAATTTTGGGAAGGGAGGACTGTAATGTCCCTTTCCAAATGACTACACAGAGGATGAAGGATTAGCCTATACACTCTTCTCGTAGGCTATAATCAGTGGGAAAGGGGAGACTATGGAGATTAATTGATGTCACTATCTTATTAAAGCTAAATTATAAAGGTGACATTACTTAATTAAAATAAGGTTATAAAGTGACTCTATGATTAATAAAGAAAATAACCTTACAAGTCACTTTAATTATCGTATGTGATGGGCCCAACTATTTTATCTTCCATTATTCATCATCATGACCATTTCCGCATGTCTTGACTTTGGTTCCGTTGCAATCCGATGATTTCCGTAAAACAAGGTTATTATTGAGTATATTTTAATTAAGTACACTAAAGGTACTATTTGGAGCTTGTTTTTTGGGGAAATACCTTAGTGTAATATCTCGTTGGAACCAGGTTGAAAATATCTACAAGATAGAATGATGAAAAGTGAATTTCAGTGGCAGGCGAAATCATAAAGTAAAATTAATCACTTTCTAGGGTTAAAAAGGTAAAAATTAATAAAGTGATTTTAGAGAAAATATTAAAAGATTAATTAAAAGTCACTTAAGGAGGCAAAAGGTGAGAGGGGTATAAAGAAGAGATAGGGGCTCATTTCCTCTCATTATGCATGCTATGTTTTTGAGTTGAGATTGTGGAGAGCTCAAGGAGCTTTGAAGGCTTAGGGTTTGGAGTAAAACCCTAGATCTAGTTTCAGTGATGAAAGATCCACTCTAGTTAGAGGGTTTGGTTTCAATGGGGAGATCTCACTCTAGCCAAATATTCTACAGGTGTTTTTCTATAGGAATTGGAGTTACCATTTCATTCTCTCGTGGCACAAATCTTTTATTTCTAGGGGAAAAATATTGCTTGGAGGGGCGCATCTAGTAGTGGAGAACTTCATAATTTGGGGTTGTATCAGTTTCTACTTGTGGGGACCGGGTTGTATACATCTTGGTTGAGTTTTGGCGTGGATTTGAGGTTATTTATCCCTTGGATCGAGTTGATATTGAGTAGGGCGAATTTGCTACAACCATGGCACATTTCTCTTCATTGCAGCTACTATTTCATGTGGGAGATTCATCCTTTGGGTAGCCATCATTGAGGCTACTTGTGGAAGATTATTGTTGATGATTTATATTGTATTGGAGCCATTTCAGCCATATAAAACAACCGCCATATCATTGTATGCAAATCTCAAAATTTCCTTGGCATTGAACTCTTATATTATATATAAATAAGTCAAGGATTGGAGGTATTTTGTTATTATTGTTGCCATCTCTTTTGGGTATTTCTTTTCATATGTCTATCATGTATTTCCTTGACATATGATGATATTTTGCACACTTAACAATTCTGAAACACATTAAAACAAAAGCTACAACATTAGCATGCAAAGTGTTGAGAAAACACTTCAACCAGCCAGCGGAAAATAAACATAACAACAAGCATAAATTCAAAACAACCACTCATTTGGAAGGGATTAGGTGTTGCATATGATGTGTTTGACATAATATTCAACCGTTAAACTTTAGTTAATTGGGACAACAAGCATTGAACTGATTTCAAGGGAGTTGGGAGCTTGTATGCCAAGTGTTTGACGAAATCCCCCAACCAACTAAATTAGATTTTTGCTAGATTCTATAGTGGAATCTTACAATGGTATTAGAGCATGGTCCTCTGCAACTGTGAGGTTTTGAATGGAGAACATTAACAACAAATACATGAGAAAAATGGAAAATCAGTTGGAACAACATGTGTTTGAGGTGGGAACGAGGTTACAGTCACTCCCTCACTTCAAAAGCACTCTTCTTAAAATTCTCAAGCAAACAATAGAAAATTTATCTAAGGTGGGTCAGTCTCCTTCAAAGGTTATGTTGGATGCAATACACACATCAAGGGAAGCTCTAGTTATGTCAAAGTTGTTGAGACACCATGATGGAGAGGTTTCACTTAGGGTGGCCATATGTACAAGTGAGATCACCAGAATCATAGCATCGAACGCTCTATACAAAGATGATGTGTCGAGAGACACCTTCCAACTTATTATTACTTCTTTACGAGGGTTGGATGATATAACTAATCCCTTGCTTGGAGAGAGGGTTACCATTCTGGAAACGATGGACAAGATTGAGTCATGTGTTTTGATGCTATACATTGAGTGTGTTTACTTGATAATTGATATGTTTCACATTTTCCTCTTTGTTTTCAGTGGAGCTCATCCAAAAAATGTGTTAACATCTATGAAAGCCATTATGACTTGAATTGTGGATGAGAGTGATGATATTCTAGAGTGGCTGGTATCACTTTTACTAGCTTCCTTGAGGAGAGAAAAGGAGGAGGTTTATTCGGCTAGACATAGACTTGATATGAATGTAGTGGAGCAGTGTGCAAATAAGCTTGAGCCATATGTGACTATATCATCCGGTGACACTAGCATGTGGGATGAACAAACTGATAGAAGGACAGTGCATGAGGAGGAGTTAAAACCTTCATCTTGTACAGAGGTTTGTGATGATCTGGGTGTGAGTACACCTAAGTATGAAGATGCATTGACACTGGACGAGTCACCTTTGGAGACTGATATTATTTTCCAGGAGGTGTGCATGACTGAGGACCATAGTAGCACAACATATACTAGGAAGAATTCTTATGGAGAGGCACACCATTTGGCAATGCAATTGAAGGTTTGTGAGGATATTATCGCGGTAGCTATGGGACACTTTGATGCTACACATGCACTAGTGGCAGAGTATTGTTGGAGGCCCACGTTAGCACAAGATAGTTTGGGAGGTGAGTTTTCCATTGTGGATTTTTAGACACTTAGAGAGGCAATGACTGTGATGAGGTCCGACTACCAGCATCTCCTTACAGATAGAAACTACCTTCTAGCGATTGACGAGATGTACCATGGGGTGCTAGAGGAGAAAGAGAATGAGGTGGAGAAACTTTGGGAGGAGTTGAGTCAGGTATCTCCTTCATCCATTTTAGAAGGGGACCATTCATATGTATCAGCCTTGTCTCAGGAGGATATCGGTGACAAGGACAGTTTCATGGAGGCACTTCATGAGTTGCAGGAGCCACCACCTTTTGAGAGCTCATTGACGACTCACGATGAGACAGTTGAGCATGTACTAAAAAATAGTGGAGATAGTTTGGATGAGGATACATCCATGTGGGATCCAGGATTAGATGGCACCAGTGATGAGGATACATCCATTTAGGGACTAGGGCCTGTTGATACTCAGGGATTGGTTGATATGTTGATACATCCAGGGCTGACACCATAGGTTACAAGGTTTATTGTGGTTGGAAATATTCGCAGTTACATGATGTTACCAGGGAATACAATGGTAGGAAGTGACATACAAGGAACTGTAGGAGTGAGCAGTAGTCTGCAACAACGTACCGGGGGTGCATAAAGACACACGAATGGATGCATTAGAGGACAAGACTGGGTCATATTCAAGGGAGCATGGTGATTCCAATAGAGGGAGTCCTACACCTTTGCAACAAAGCATGGACATCGAGGATTACACTCCCAACAACAATTGTATGGATGATGGTGGAGAGAGCAAGGTCGACCACTAGTATCAAAAGACACCTGTCGTGATGGGTGGAAGTAGGAGAGATGATGGTGCAAGTGCCTCACAGAAGGGGGACATGTTCCAGGTAGTGAGTGATAGTAGATTTGAGGTGGAACAGGCACACAAGTACTCTATCAGTGGGATGACACTTAGGCCTACTATGTCAACTTTTCTAGATGTGCCAAGGACATACGAGGCAGATCCGAGAGATATCTTTGAGAATTATTGAAGAGAGTAGGAGGCCTTGGGTGATGAGTTTGACAGAGCCATGCCATTAGCAAATTATCGTAGCATGAAGTGCGGGCTTGGGCCCTGGAGGTGCAGCAAAGGACTGCAAAGCTATGGCTCAAGGCGTGAGGAAAGGAGGATGGATACTTCCATTTTCAAAGAATCAAACAAGAGATCCGATAGATCTTGGAGGAAGGCATGTGCCATGGATGATGCGTTACACATAGAGCACGATATAGTTAGACTTTTTGCACCTCGACAGAGCATAGACAAGAGGCCCTTATAGACGGAAAGGTTTGGGAGAGACCGGTCAGACAGAGAGACTGAGAGGGAGTTAAGGTGGAAGGGTCTTTGCTACAGATGCAGATAGTCTTGGAAGCCAAGTCATAAGTGTTTGGAGGATTATCAGGTACATTTGAATAGTGATGGAGATAGGAGAGGAGGACAAACTCATGGCACAATGTCCAGCTATGATGAGGAGCGGCCTCATGGAGAGGCTAAGGGGATGACTATCACCTCCCTACCAAGCATCCCTAATTTTCATACATTCAAGATTAGGGGAGGAATACAGGGACAACAAGTTATGATATTGATTGATGGTGGGGCCACCCACAACTTCATTGAATCAGGATTAGTCAGGAGGATGGGTTTACCTACAATTGATATTAGAGATTTCAGAGTGTTGGTGACATGTAGACATAGTATGGCATGCACACAATAGGTTCAACACCTAGAGTTGTCCATGGGAAACCATATAGTGGCTTGGGAGTACAATGGCTCAGTACTTTAGGGATGATCTCTGAGGACTATCAAAAAATGAACATGGAGTTCATGATTTCAGGAGGAAAAAGGGTAGTTTTAAGGGGCATGACCACTAATGATCCCAAGGATGCTTCAACACAACAAATGGCGATGGTGTTGGGACATGGTGATATGCATAGCACAATAGTTAGAGATTAACAATGATTGATGAGGCGAGAATCTTATGAGGGGATATCCAAGCAGAGATAGTGGGCACATGGTATAGTTCATTCAGTGAGACGTTCAGTCACAGATAGTGTGTGCACATTTATGGTGGGGAGCATACTAGTAGAGGTTATTACAGGAAAAGTGAGACCATCGGTCAGAGACTTGGGGAACAGGTTCATGGTAGGAGGCAAGCTCATAGAGGATCTTACATGGAGTGAGAGCCACATTAGGTAGAGCTTGGGTCAACGATTGCTTGAGGACAACAAATTCTGGGAAGGGAGTATTGTAATGTCCCTTTCCAAATGACTACGCAGAGGATGGCATATTAGCCTATACACTCTTCTCGTAGGCTATAATCAGTGGGAAAGGGGAGACTATGGATATTAATTGATGTCACTAGCTTATTAAAGCTAAATTATAAAGCTGACATTAGTTAATTAAAATAAGGTTATAAAGTGACTCTATGATTAATAGAGAAAATAACCTTAGAAGTCACTTTAATTATCATATGTGATGGTCCCAACTATTTTATCTTCCATTATTCATCATCATGACCATTTTCACACA
>WSFP011492132.1:0-14724 GCA_009831015.1 Picea engelmannii
CACTTGTTAAAATTTCCATTTTATTTTATGTAATTGGTATCTTTCGCTTAGTTAATTGTTTTATAATTTGTTTTTTCTCAAAAAGCAGGTATACTAGCTTATCGTAGCTTGCCAAGTTTTCTATTTCATTAGGATTAATGGCATTTGATAAATCTGTCTGTTTGTTGGCAGGCAAGACATCAGGAAACCCTAGCTTATTCTGGTCCTGTTAAGCAAGAGGACCCGACGGTGCACAAACTAATCACACTACAGAGGGGGGCTAATGAATTCTGCAAGCCCCCTACGGTGGTTTCTAGCAGAGTTCTGATATTATTCCAGGTTCCTATCATGATTGAGGAGGCCACATAAAGGGCTGTTTGAAAAATGCTAGGATAATGACAACTCTGGCGCCATGAAACCCCACTAAAGATTTTAAATTGGGTTTAGTTCCACATTTTCAGTGAAGATTCCAAAATATATCACAAGCATCTCTGCAATTTTCTTTCTTATTCATGTGATCCCTGCATATATGCATTGCATAAAAACCCACACAAATCATATTGCCACTGAAATCCAATAAGCTTATAATTTCTCTTCTTTATCTCAATCCCCAAAATCACTCACTGCACAAACAATGAAGCCACTACTCCTTTCAAACTTTCGTTCTGTACACACTTTCCATTGACAAGAGCAGGGACTATATAAATATATAGTCCAATTCTTAATCATACAGAAGTCATGTGATTTCTCACTAAAGGTCATGAAGAAGTCATGTTCATACAAGAATTAGATATTATACATGTTTGTAGAATAATTATTTTATTTCAAAGTACAAGCTCTCATGTGATTTTTCACTAAAGGTCTTGAAGAAGTCATGATCATACAAGAATTAGATATTATACATGTTTGTAGAATAATTAAACATTGCTTGTCAAAACGGTCCTAAGACATTCTATGAATTTCAAATAGAGATTTAAGCATACTAATGAAGAGGCAAATCTGCCCTTGAAATTATTATTTCATTGTATGCTCATCCATGTGTTGACCCTGAGTTCTATAATAAATTCCAAAACACTTGCCGAGTCAACATCCATAATCTGATTCAAGTATTAATGGAAACTAATTCGTATATGGAATCAAAAGTGTTTAATTCATTGACCATTAAAATTTATCAAGGTAACCAACAACCATAAATTAAATAGAATAATTCTAACACTTTCTGTATATGTATAGTTCATGCTAATTCATTAATTCCTTCAAACAAGTAACAAGCAATCTTTAAGGAATCAAACAAATAGTTGAGGTCTTTTAGCATGAAATCTCTTGCAAGGCTTATGACTTAAGTCTTTCATAACACAAACATACTTCATTAGTTTAGAAATAATCAGATTGAATTCACATTCAGGTATGAGATTAATACCAAGTATCATGAGCTATTTCCGCAAACATCTCTATCCAAATAAAGAATACGATTAATACACAATTATTTAATGAATTTAACTTTTTGGTTGAAGAATTTCATCAAACACTTATACAAGCAATTTACACACAACAATCTACAACACCATTGGATATAACTCTTCTAGTAATTTTTCAGAGAGAAAAAAACAAAAAAAAAATTGAGGTTCCAGGTAGGATACTTTCTTGAAATCACTTCAATCATGAAATTGGGCCCTATAAACTTTATATTTGGACTCCAAATGGGGGTTATAGGCCCACAATACAGACTCATCTTGAAGTTAGTCTGAAACCAAAGAAAAACACCTATATGCATTATTAAAATCACATCAGCACACAGTTCAACAAATTTAATTGCACTAGAATGCTTCTAGGCCAATACCACATAACCAGATTGATAACAAATGAAAGATAAAAGCAATAAGAGTTCCTTATTTGCTCAAAATTATACAAAACTCATTCAATTATTATATAAACACATGACAAGCGACTCCAAGATTTAGCTATACATGAAGAAAGCAACCCAAATCTATTTGATTCTCCATGGGAGATCAATGGCTTCTTTAACCAATTTCATCATACATAAGTTGATTTGAGGATTTACAAATCATGTAAACTTAATAACATTCATTTAGATATTTTCATACACACTTCGCCCACAAACTTTCAATTACTTTTATACATGAAAATATCATAATCAAATTTACAATATTCGAAGGAGGAATCATTTTCTACAAAAGTACTCTTTAATTCATAAGCATATTAACAATTAAGAATTCATAATTTCTTTTTCAATTTTCCTCAAATGAAATCCACATTTTACATTCAAGGATTTTGCCAAACATTTGGTAAACATCCTTTAAATATTTTTGGTTAAGAGAAAAATTAACTATCATTATCATTTTAAGAAAATGCAAAGTCTTGATTCGATTATCTTAATGGAATGCACTACAAGTTATCTCTTGCCATGCTCATCTCATAGTGCTTATGTTTCCTTTGCATGTTTTAGTGACCATATCTCTGCAATGACAATTTTTCAACATCCAAGGCCCCTTATTTTCTTTGTAACTAGGAATAGTTAAACACATACACAATAGATTTGTCATACCAATATCCATGTTAGTACCATGACAATATATCAATTCAATCGATATATATTTAGGAACAAAATTAACCAAAGGAAGAACAAAAATAAATATTTTATAAACAAACTCATTATACCTGCCCCAAAATGTCGTTTTGATAGTTCCAAGGAAATTCCAACCCTTAGCTTCTTGCCATGGCCAACTCTCTTGGTGCCAACTAGTTTTCTTCTAGCCATACTTGAGAAAAAATTATTTCCCTAAAACCATTGAGTTGTGTGGGTCCACAACCATTGTCCTAACTAAATTTAGAAAGCAAAACATATGTCAATGGTGGATCCTCCACCCAATAAACTCATCATGAAGGCTACAAATCCACTTATGAACGGATTCATACCATAACACAATTCTATTCTCAGATTTTAACTAATTCAAGGAATTTATGGCTAAGTTTGATAGAGTTTTTGTTGTATATTTCATTCCTTCTCCCTCACGACCCATAGAATTCCCTCTATTTATAAGCATTCCACTAGCTAATAGCTCACCCATGCATAATTCACCATTCGAATAACTCTAATAATATTATTAGTTCATGAAAAGGAATTATAATAATGTGAAAATAGGGAAATGGGGAAACATTGATGATGACACACTTGATCTAGAGTACAAGTTAATAAATGGAAATTCAGGTTCAAGGAACTTTCGACTCCAAGATTCTTGATTCCTAAAGGATCTTGTTGAAAATCCTTCCAATTGCATGTGGACACCACATTATTTTCAATGGTCCCAAAACAAAAAGAACGCAATCTTATTTTGAATTGGAAAAACAATATTGCTAGTAAAGGGAATAATTCATGGGTGCAATTTTCAAACCCTAGAAGAGGCAAGTGGAGTTGGAAGGTGGGAAGATGAGAAAATAATGTATGCCAAGGTGTAATTGCCTCTTGTAGGGACTTGTAACTAGTGACACCTAAGAGGAGAACAATGGGAAAAAGTATAAAGAGTGAGGGGAAAACAATAATCCATTGTCTTGTAATTTTGAAGGACCAAAGGAGGGAAAAGCAAGGGGAAAGGAAGAGGATGAAGGTCACAGTGATAAGAGGAAGCACATTGAAATAAAACATTTAAATATTGTTGTTGATACTAGTGGCAAGGAAGAACTAACCTTTGTAATTAGTCCTCTTATTAATCAAATTTTGGAGGTTTTTTAATGTTGAAACGGTTTTTCTCTTGTTCAAAATATGTGTGGGAGTTGACGTGAATGTGTTTCCTATCTTGTTGTTGAGTTTGTCTCTGTTTTGAAATTTTGCACAGTAATTCGTAGTTTGTAGCAAAGATTTCCACTGCAATTTTTTCTTTGCACAAGCATTTAACTTTAGCAGATTTTAATAGTAGATAAATACAAAAAAAATGGTTCAATCAACGAGAATGCACACTTAATTGGAAAACTCATTTTGCAAAAATTGAGAGTGATTCCTCTTTAGTGTTTGAGTTTAAATCCAAAAAAATAATTAGATCAATGGTTTTATAACTTTTTTGCACCTTGTAAGTGCAAGAAGCCAAAGTTAGAGCCAAGAGATAGCTGAGAGCCAAAGTCAAAGCCAAAGCTAGAACTAGAGATGGTTGGTTGATCCGATCAATTCATCGATGGTCGACAAGTATGATGGTTCTAATGATGATCCTACACATATTTTGTGTTTATCTCATAGGTGGATTAAAAAAACCTTGTAAATTAACTTGGGTCACAGGTGTAATTTTGGTTGTGTTGATCATCACTTTTGATGTAATTGGTTATTCTTTTCCAAAGGATCAAAACTAGTTATTGGGCAGTGGAAATTGTGACCGATGTGCCTTAGGCTATTCCTATAATAGATCTCCTTTGGTAGATTTATTACAC
The DNA here is from genome assembly GCA_009831015.1 of Picea engelmannii. Classification (NCBI taxonomy): domain Eukaryota; kingdom Viridiplantae; phylum Streptophyta; class Pinopsida; order Pinales; family Pinaceae; genus Picea; species Picea engelmannii. The sequence continues at coordinate 4,417 of WSFP011492132.1, forward strand.
AGAAGTGTTAGCATGGGTAAATCTACCTTAACTTATTTGTATAGTTTACACACTTTCATAATATCCCCTCTTAAAAAAAATAGTCTTCCTTTTTTTGGCCCAAGAAAGAGCTTTGATATCAATTGTTGTGTATTTAATAGATCTGAAAATAGAATATATATATTAATTTAAGAACAAAAGATTCACACAATGAACACAAGAATGTCAAGAAAACCCTTGAGGTAGGGTAACACAATTAATTATACCTCAAGGGAGGAAATCACTCCACAAGAAATGCTTGGTACAATTGCAATATACTTCACAATACATTTCATTACATTACTTCTACTTCTTTATATAGTTCTATATAATATCTTAGGAACCTTCTAGTAAACCTTCTTACAATTATTGTTTTCACACTATGTGGCCACCTATCTAATATTATCCCCATTGGGTACCTTCCTATGTACACTACATTCAATTACCAACTTTTTGGATTTTCAACTAACATAACTACTATGTGATAAATGTTGACATGTCTTATTTGTATAAGTGTCGTGGTTATATTCATTGCAATGGTCAAAAAATGAGAACCCATTTATTTATCCACTAACTAACATTAGCTCTATTGCATACCTTATTTGGTTTCGAGAGCTATTTGCAAAGGTCTTACTAGTGGTTTTCCAAACAACTTTTCACCTTCGACAATCCTAGAAATTAGTACATGTGTATATGGATTTGAGAGTGGTTATGTGTATATGGATTTTAGATTGGTTTATGGAGGCCTTATTAGTGGTTTTCGAAACAACTTTCCAGCTTCTACGATCCCATAAATTATCCCACATGTGTATAGTGGTTTATGGACAAAGAATCATTACACTATTAAAACATGAACAAATCCTCCTCTGCAATCCATAATCACCATTGATCTTCACCTCTTCTTTACCATCCAATCAACTTGAAATTTCACTTCAAATTTGACATTCGATTTGATCATTAATTTATTTTGATGTTGTTTAAGCTCAGTGTATTATCAACTATACTTTATGTCATTCATTTTAAATGATGAATTGTTTACTTAACATAGTTACATTTTGTTTGTTAAATCTTTCAAATCAAATTAAAATATACAAGCCCCCCGGGGGTAGCTCAATTGGCAAGTGTTGTGAATATGAAGTGATATGAAGTTCCATGTGGTTTCGAGTTCAAATCCCCCTGACTTATCCTATGTGCCACGTAAGGGGCATCGTGGGCACACCTAGAGGTTATAGTCGTAGCAGTTGGATAACACCACCACATGTAACGCGAGTAGGTGCCCAACTAGTTGTTGATTCCGCCAGACATAATATATATATATATATATATATATACACACACACACACACACACACACAAATTTTAATTTGGTAGCAATACCTCCAAGTCATTATTTACATTATTCAAAACCTTACATGGGATTAATTGATAGTTAGATTAGGATATTTTAACACATTTTTAATTTGTGAAATGTGTAAATGTTTTCTCTAAAAGCCAAAGAATATGGTTAGTGATGCAAGCTATCTCTTTTTATGTCAAAAATATCCATCTTATGTAGGGTGTATAATTCTTTGATTTCCTCTACATATTGGTTGTACGAAACACTTTCAAAAGAAAAAAAGTGGAACAATACCAAAATTTGTGACAATTGTAAATATGGGCAACCCATCTAAATCATATGTTCTTGATCCCCTTATGTAGGTACCTATTTAGTTAAAAATTACCTCTACACAACGTTTTATTGATTAACTATATAAACATTACACTTCATGTAAAAGGACTTACAAACCGAGTGTAACATGGTCACAACAATTGGGGTAGGACAATTTGGTATTTGGTATTTCACTCTGATGTTAAAAATTGTTGGTGCTTTTAAAATGAACCAAGTTGTATCCTAATCTAGTGCAAGGGTGATCTAACTACCCTTTGTTTTCTACAAAAAAACTTGGGGATTCCTTAGCTTCACACATTGTTACCTGGGTCTTGATATCATAGTTTCAACTAAAAATATAATTAGGAACATTTGTTCTACTCTTAACTTTGCATGCAATAACCTTAATATTTTATGTTAATATACATGGTTTTCTAAATTATTTGCAGCGATGGGTTCCATTTGAGCCCTGTTAACAATCAAATTATGCTTGAAGAGCTTTTGATCGTATTGAAGAATTCTAGTTGGGTTCCAACTATACATTGGGACTCCCTGCTAAACTTACTTTGATGAGATTTTTGTATATGATTATGTACAACCATCTATGAAATTGGAATCAAATGATTTCGAACACTCTACAATTTAATGAATTGGTGTATATGAGAATTCTAAAATCCTTCTCAAACTATGAGCAAGTATAAATAATTATTGAGGCTTCTCTATTACGAGTTATCTCTATGTAGTCATTGCTAACAAAGTTGTTAGTAAGGATGAGTAGATGATAGAAGTAAAATATATACTATGGGTTGTGGTAGAAAGGCCTAATCACATTTTTCAGAATGGGGAGGGAATATAAACCTAAATCCAATTCATTTATCCACCATTTGGGAGATTTGTATAATAAAGATCATGGTAGGCTAAGCTCTTACATAAAAAATTGTAATTCACAATTCTCATAAGAAACTCACAACTGTAATTTTCTAGTTTTTGCATGTTGGTCACTACTTAGAAACCAATAAAAAGGTTAAATATTAAGCTGGCAGCTGCAATAACATCAACATGTGTTTTTTTCATTTTTATCCAAAGAATGGATACATGGAGTTCAGTTGAGATGCACAGTAGGCAACAATCTATGCAAAAAACAACAAAATATCTACTTTTGAGCCTCCTTATGTAGAGTATAATGCATGATATTTTTCTACTATGTTGACCTCTTTGCATCAATCAATGTATTTCCATCAATCAAAATTTTTTAGAAGGAGACAATTTGATTCTTGGAAGTGATATGAATTTGACATTAAATGCAAAGGAATGTTAGGGTGAAAGAGTAAGGACAAAACCTCTTGCTAATTATTTCTCTAATCCTTTCAAAGACCTTAACCCAGTGGATGTTGAGCCTCACAAAGTGATCTCGACCTCATGGAATTCCAGAAGAGTTAGGGATGGGATTGCAAAGAGACTAGATCTATTCCTTGTAGCTGAAAAGTTTCTAAAGGACGCTGGCAAGTATAAAACTTGGGTTGGTTCGGGAGGGATTTTTTATCATTGCCTATTTTCTTACAGTTTGAAGAGTTGTATCAGAAAACCCCTTCTCCCTTTACATTTATTCATGCTTGGCTTCAGGATGAGAGTTTCATATCTCATTTCGAAAAGAATTGGAGAAAGTTTGACTACGATGTTGGTTCCTCTGTGATGTGTCAATTCTCTAACAATTTGATCAGGATAAAAAAATTGACAATATCGTGGGCTAAGGATAAACGATTAGAAAATCAAAATGAGTTGAAGGACGTGGAGGAAACCATAGAGGTTATCTTTGATCAAAATTATAGTGGTATCTTTTCAAAGGAAGACATACAACAACTACGGGACTTATAGAACAAAAAGAGGGTTTTGTTGGACTTAGAAGATACCAAGTGGAGGATTAAGAATCGATCCATTTGGATTTTGGAGGGCGACAACAATACCAAGTTATTCCACAAGTATGTTTTGTATCAGAAAAACTTCAATACAATTTGGGAATTGGAAAGGGAGGATGGTATGAGGGTTTCTTCAATCCAGGATTTGGCATCAACAGGAAAAAAACACTTTCAAAATTTGTTTAAAGATAATGGGGCCTCTAATATTGGTAAGATAATGAAGGTGATCAAGTTGTTACCTAGACTCTTTGACGAAAAATTAAATGTTGGATTGGTAGTAGGTGTTCCAAAGGAGGAACTAAAAGTTTGTCTTCTTTTAAAAAGGATAAAAGCCCTAGACCGTCAAGTTTTATTTGGGCTTCTATATCTGTTGGACGCCAATCTTCTTAGGTTTGTTGAGGAGTCAAAGAAATTCAAAAAAATGTTGGGGGCCTTGAATGCAATGTTTATAGATTTGATACCCAAGAAGAACAATTTGATCACCCTCAAGGACTTTAGGTCGATTTCACTTTGCAATTCAGTGTATAAGATTGTTTCAAAGATTATTGCTAATAGACTTAAACAAGCTCTATCTTAAGTAATTTAAGATGAACAGTTTGGATTTCTTTTTAATAGGTAGATTCATGATGCGGTTGGGACAACACATGAAAGTTTCCATTCAATTAAAGGAGGGAAGCAAGTAGCGGTGATAATGAAGATTCATCTCTACAAGGCATATGATAAAGTCAATTGGATCTTCTTGAGATTCGTGGTTTTACAAACAAGCATGAATCTACAATATGTTAGTTGGGTTATGGGGTTTCTGGAATTAGTCTATTTTTTTACATTGGTCAATGGTTCACCGTCACAATTTTCCAGGGCAACTTAGGGCCTCATGCAGGGATGTCCATTGGCACCCTTTTTGTTTCTTATAGTTGTAGAAGCTTTAAGCACACTAATCTTGGATGCCAATCAAAATGGATTCTTAATAGGGATCAACATAGCAAGTATGGTTGTTATTACACACTTTTTGTTTGTCAATGCCATTCTTCTCTTTGGGAGAGGAACTCTTAGGGAATTAAGATACCTTAGCATTGTCCTTGATTCCTTATGCAAGTTGACAAGGATGGAACTAAACTTGAATAAATCATATATCTTATATAACAATCTGAGTGATAATATGAAGAGAAACATGGCTCAAATTTTTCCAATGAGGATGGATCCCCTTGATACTGGATTCAAGTACTTGGGGTTCTTTTTAAAACCAAATAACTATAAAAAAGGGGATTGGTTATCATGGTTGATCAAAAATATTGAGGACTGAATTAATTGTTGGTATCATAGATGGTTGTCAAGGGGAGGAAGGTTGGTATTGGTTAAGTATGTTCTTGAGACTATACTCGTCTATTGGTTTTCCATTGCTTACGTTCCAAAGAGAACTATTGAAAGGATTCAAAATACGTTCTATAACTTTCTTTGGTCAAGCAACAAGGAAAGGCAGGGTATATCCCTTGTCAAGTGGTCAAGAATTGCTACTTTAAAGGAATATGATGGATGAGGTTTACAAAAATCACATATCTTTGGATAGGCTTTAGCAACCAAGACTCTTTCGTGAATGTTGTTTAACAAAGGATTGCGAGGGAAGGTATTGATATCTAAAGATTTAAGTATTTTAGAGGTGGTTCAAATGTATGGAAAGGAATAGTTAAATCCTATTATATAATCATCTTGTGGGTTGCTTGGAATATTCGAAAGGGCACTCTAGTGAAAATCGGTGAGGACCCTCAGATCGCTTGTGGGGAAAATTATAGACTCCCAGAGCCTCTAAGGTTGTACCTTCATAAAAATGGTATAACTACTCTAGTTTATGCTTCAAGGGAAGAGATGCATCGTGAAGGCATACAAATCTAGAAGTCATCTAAAGACTTGGGAATGTGGCTCGAGTTGGCAAAGAAATTTAACCACTATAGTGATTCTCTTAAACAAAATTCCATTTGTCTTTCAAACCGAGATGATGAACTTTGTTGGTCTATAAATGCTACAACAAGGACTCTAACTGCATGCTTGGTTATATTTCTAAAATAAGAGAGATTGTAGCAATGGAAAAGCAATGATGGTGGAAGGTAACATGGAAGTTACCTTGTCCTTTAAAATTCAGAATTTTTATGTGGCTGGCATTTCCAAATAAAATTTTAACGTGGGACAATGGTCAATGAAGGAATTGGATCGGTCTGGGATGGTGTTACCTGTGAAAAAAGGACAACGAATGAGTAGATCATCTTTTTGTCCATTCCTCTTTTTCCAAAGTTGTATGGAAAGATTTGTTTCAAATATTTAATATACAAAATCATTGGGCCAATCCTACTCTCTTAGATTGCTTTGAAGGTTGGTTGCTTGCAAAAATGTTTTTCTTTTAAATCTGTGCCATGTTATGCTTTGTGAGGATTTTGACTCTCCAAAAATATATTGATCTTCGAAGGTATGGAGCTGAATTTGGGCAGACTATCTCATTAGATTAGAGTCTCTTTTGATGGGAAGGAAGTCTCTTAAGCAATCTGTTTCAAGGAAACTCCAAGCCCCTTTTATATATGTTTCAAAGGAATGGAGCTTCTTCGATGGATCAAGCTAGGGCTCACTAGGTGAGTGTGGTGCATGGTCCATTCTCTTTCTAAATAACTCTCATCACTTTACTACAAAGTATGGTGTAGCAATTGGCTCTAATAATAAAGGTAATCTATTTTCACTTTGGATTCTGCTGAAGATTGCGCTGGAACACAAGGTTAAAATGATCCAAATTCCAAGTGATTCTAAGCTAGTAGTTGACTAGTTAAATGGAAAGAGAAATATCACTAATATGGTCTTAAGGCCTATTATGAACAGAGTACATGTATTGAGAGGTGATTTCGAAGAAATTTCCTTTAATCATGTTTAAAGAGAACTCAAGCATAAAGAATATACTCTTTCAAAGAAAGCTTTGACTTTTCAATAGGGTGTGTTGATTGAGCAAGAATTCAAAGATAATTCCCCTTAGGAAATAGTACAAAAATATCTTTTTTGATGGACAACGTGAATGTTTCTTTTTATAATAGTCTTAGATATGATCTATAGAATGAATTGTTAATGTTTTGGCTTGTCTTAGTCATTTTGTTGGAATGTTTTGATCACTCGGATGGGTTGTTCAAAGATGAAATGTGAGGTAGGGTTGCAAGTAGCAGTGGTTTCTTATAGTCTGGGGAGGTTTGTTTTAGGACCTAGAGGCCAGCTTATGTGTATTTGATTTCTTCTTGAAAATCAATACAAAGAATGTTTTTTCTTCAGGAAAAATATACAAACATTTTAAATGAAAATACATAAAAAAAATAAATATTTAAATACAAAATTACACAAAACAACTCATTTTAGGAGGGAGGAACGACATTTTGGGCACTAACGGGAGGGGAGGGGGCAAGCAGTGGGGGAAAAGGTGATTAGTGGGGAAATTTTCTTCTTTTTTTAATATCAATATGTTTTTGTTTTTGTTTTTTTCATTTAAAATGTTCGTATATATATATATAATCGCTTGTTGTGTGATTTTTCCCTATATATTTGTTTTTCCTTTTATTTATTTATTTATTTATTCATTTTTTATGATTTTGTTTGCAACAATGTTGATCTTTTAGGTTATGGTTTCAAAAATATTGCAATATTAACCTCAAAACAAAACAAAAAAACAAATGTGTTACTTGTAGAACCACATTTCAATTTGGAGGTGATTTTGAGATTTCAATTCAAAACGTTATCAGTTGTCAAAGGTATAGTTTCAAACAAGTTGTAATGTTAACATTGAAAAAATGCAGTGAAAAGGAAAGTGTGATGGTGGGAGCACCACTTTTCGATTCAATGGTCAATTTTAAGGTTTTTTTTACAACTTTATAGATTATGGTTGCAAAAGTTTGTAATTTTCACCTTGAAAAGAAAAGGGTGCTACCAACTTTATAGATAGGACAATATTAAATATCAACATTTTTTAGAAGGAGACAATTTGATTCTTGGAGGTGATCTAAATTTGACATTAAATGCAAAGGAATGTTAGGATGAAAGAGTAAGGATAGTCCCTCTTGCTGATTATTTATCTAATCCTTTCAAAGACCTTAACCTAGTGGATGTTGAGCCTCACAAAGTAATCTCGCCCAGGTGGAATTCCAGAAGAGGTAGGGATGAGATTGCAAAGAGACTGGATTGATCCCTTGTAGCTGAAAGTTTCTAAAGGAGTCTCGCAAGTATAAAACTTGGGTTGGTTCGAGAGGGCTTTTTTGTCATGTGCCTATTATTTTCTTACAGTTTGAAGAGCTGGATTAAAAAACTCCTTCTCCCTTTACATTTAATCATGCTTGGCTTCATGATGAGAGTTTCATATCTATTTTTGAAAAGAATTGGAGAAAGTTTGACTACGATGTTGGTTCCTGTGTGATGTATCAATTCTCTAACAATTTGATCAGGATAAAAAAAAATGAAAATATCTTGGGCTAAGGATAAATGATTAGACAATCAAAATGAGTTGAAGGACGACGAGGAAACCATAGAGGTTATCTTTGATCAAAATTCTAGTGGCATCTTTTCAAAAGAAGAGGTACGACAACTACAGGACTCAGAGAACAAAAAGAGGGTTTTGTTGGACTTAGAAGATACCAAGTGGATGCTTAAGAGTCAATCTATTTGGATTTTGGAGGGAGACAACAATACCAAGTTCTTCCACAAGTATGTTGTGTATCACAAAAACTTCAATACGATTTGGTAATTGGAAAGGGAGGATGGTATCATGGCTTCTTCATTCCAGGATTTGGCATCAATAGGAAAAAAACACTTTCAAAATTTGTTTAGAGATAACGGGGCCTATAATATTGGTAAGATAATGAAGGTGGTCAAGTTGTTCCCTAAACTCTTTGACGAAGAATTAAATGTTGGATTGGAAGTAGGTGTTTCAAAGGAGGAAGTAAAAGTTGTTTTGTCTTCTTTTAAAAAGGCTAAAATCCCTCGACTATCAAGTTTTATTTGGGCTTGTGTATCTCTTGGAGGAAAATCTGCTTAGGTTTGTTGAGGAGTCAAAGTAATCCAGAAAAAACGTTGGGGGCCTTGAATGCAATGTTTATAGATTTGATACCCAAGAAGAACAATCTGATCACCCTCAAGGATTTTAGGCTGATTTCACTTTGCAATTTAGTGTATAAGATTGTTTCGAAGATTATTGCTAATATACTTAAAAAAACTCTATCTCAATTAATTTCAGATGAACAATTTGGATTTATTTTCAATAGGAAATTTCATGATGCGGTTGGGACAACACAGGAAGGTTTCCATTCAATCAAAGAAGGGAAGTAGGTAGCGGTGATAATGAAGATTGATCTCTCCAAGGAATATGATAAATTCAATTGGCTCTTCTTTAGATTTGTGGTTTTACAAACAAGCATGAATCTACAATATGTTAGTTGGGCTATGGGGTGTCTGGAATCAGCCTATTTTTTTACATTGGTCAATGGTTCACCGTAAAAAAAATTCAGGGAAACTCAGGGCCTCAAGCAGGAATGTCCATTGGAACCCTTTTTGTTTTTTATAGTTGTAGAAGCTTTAAGCACACTAATCTTGGATGCCGGTCGAAATGGATTCTTAACAGGGATCAACATAGCAAGTACAATTGTTATTACACACATTTTGTTTGCCAATGACATTCTTCTCTTTGGGAGAGGAACTATTAGGGAATTAAGATACCTTAACATTGTCCTTGATTCCTTATGTAAGTTAACAAGGATGGAACTAAACTTGAATAAATCATATATCTTATATAACAATCTGAGTGATAATCTGAAGAGAAACATGGCTCAAAATTTTCAAATGAGGATAGATCCCATTGATATTGGATTCAAGTACTTGGGATTCTTTTTAAAACCAAATAACTATAAAAAAGGGGATTGGTTATCATGGTTGATCAAAAATATTGAGGACAGAATTAGTTGTCGGTATCATAGATGGTTGTCAAGGGGAGGAAGGTTGGTATTAGTTAAGTATGTTCTTGAGACTATACTCGTCTATTGGTTTCCCATTCCTCACGTTCCAAAGAGAATTATTGAAAGGATTCAAAATAAGTTCTCAAGATTTCTTTGGTCAAGCAACAAGGAAAGGCAGGTTATACCCCTTGTCAAGTGGTCAAGAATTGCTACTTTAAAGGAATATGATGGATGAGGTTTAAAAAACTCACATATCTTTGGATAGGCTTTAGCAGCCAAGACTCTTTGGTGAATGTTGTTTAACAAATGGGGGAAGGTATTGATATCCCAAGATTTAAATATTTTAGAGGTGGTTCAAATGAATGGAAAGGAATAGTTAAATCCTATGATATAATCAACCCATGGGTTGCTTGGAACATTCAAAAGGGCACCCTAGTGAAAATCGGTGAGGACCTGTGGATTGGTTGTGGAAAATTATAGACACCCAGAGCCTCTTAAGTTGTACCTTCATAACACTGGTATAACTACTCTAGTTTATGCTTCAAGGGAAGAGATGCATCGTGAAGGCATATAAGTTTAGAAGTAAGCTAAAGACTAGGGAATGTGGCTTGAGTTGGCAAAGAAATGGAACCACTATGTTGATTCTCTTAAACACAATTCCATTTGTCTTTCAAACCGAGATGATGAACTTTGTTGGTTTATAAATGCTACAACAAGGACTCTAACTGCAAGCTTGGTTATATTGCTAAAATAAGCGAGAATGTAG
>ML883869.1:0-14724 GCA_009831015.1 Picea engelmannii
CCCTAGGTTGAGTCATCACTCTTATATGTATTGAGGCCCAGTTTGCAGTGGAGTTTCTTTTGAACATTGACACATATATTGTCACATAGATTCACTTTGTATTGGTCATGGCTACATCTTTTCGTCTCATATATCCACTGTGTATTCTTTGTTTGAAACATGTCATAATATTTTTTTGATGGTTGTGTTTATATTCTATTAGGTTCTCCGCGCCCATACCGTTGCTCAAAAAATTCTACAAAGTACTTCATTCATCCATTTCCATCTTCTAACTTCACACTTTCGGGGCAATCTGTTACACCAAAATTACTCACTTCAATGATAAGTCATTGTCGTCATTACTAGTGTTTCAAGTGTCCCATTTTTGGTCGCAAGTGTTGCAAGTATCACAAACATCATACAACCATATTTCTTATGTCGTGTCTCTAATGACATCATAAGGATAGTTAAGACACCTTCAAAGACTAGTTTAAGAAGGAGAAATCATATGATGAGGAGTACACAGATTTTTCCATTGAGAAAACCACTTAAAAATGAAATTTGAAGATCATTTCTCCTCTACCCATACTCAGGGAGTGCTAGCGCTCCCTAGCCTCCTTTGGGGGAGCGTTGTGGCACTCTATGACCCCTTTTGGAGGAGCGCTAGGATTTTCTGAGAGAATTTTGGGCAACACTCCCCTACCCACTATCAGGGAGTGCTGGAGCTCCCTACCCTTCTTTCGGGGATTGTTGCAATGTTCTATGCACCCTTTTGGGGGAGCAGTGGCCTGTTTGAGGGAATCTTTGATTGTTGAGGAAAATCAGGGAAAAATCCCTCTCATCTTTGGAGTTTGTTGGATTTGACTATGAGTTCAAGGATGAATCTTAGGGAGGATCCACAACTGATGGAGAAAGATCCTCAATCTATGCCAAGAATATCTAAGGTGGTTGGGCCTCTCCAAGCTTATATAAGGATTCATTCTCATGGAGAAAGGTATAAGGAGACATTGAAGGCATCAAACTTATGATCTCATAAGGGATATTTATCATTGAAGTGTCATTATTTTGTGTTGATTATTTGAGAAAAGGGTTGGACAAGGAGAGCTTGGTGAAGTTGTTGCATCTACATCATGGTTGTAAGAATTTTGATTTGTTTTCATTAATACACATATGTGCTTGTCCTATTTATTTCAAGGTTGTGTTTATTCTACATGAACTTGGCTCTATTAGATAGATCTGGTTTCAGGCTAATCTTAGAAGAATAGGAATCTTGTTTTGTCTTCTTTTTTTTTGCAGGACTTATCAAGGAGCTTGGGGATCAAAGCTTAACTCGAACTTTGTGAGGATGAACATCATTAAAAAGTTACTCATTTCTTCCTCTTCTCTATACATTAGTTTAACTAGATTTAAAAGGATGTCAGTGACAACCGTTAGCACTCTTTCTGTCTTGGTCTTAGGAGTCTAGAGGCCAAGGGGGAATCCACTTGCTTGGAGGGGGATTTAACAACATGAGTATGTTTCGTTGTTGTTTCTCATTGTATTGCAAGACCTTGTAAAGAACTTGGAGATAAAGATCAGCCTGGATCGATAAAGGACAAACGTCGGTAAAGGTATTTAACTTTCTTTCTTCTTCTTCCTTGAATAGTTTAGTTTCATGAAAAGGAATGTCAGTGTCCACATTAGCACCTTTTTGTATTGGTTATAGGGATCTAGTATCCAAGAGGAAATCCACTTGTCCATAGGGGGATTTTCCTATAACACTCCCTCATTAAGAGAGAGCACTCATTTTATACATGACATCCTTGAAGATAAGATAACCATATCATAATTACAGATCCACTCTTCTCTCAAAATATTTCCCATTATTACAAAAAAAATCCCTTCAAATCCTCACACATGTCTCTCATATATCCTGGATAAGATATGCCAACCGAATCTCCATGATCTTGTTCTTGGAATATGCAATTATCTCCTCAAATCTTGAAATGGTTGAGGAAGTATTCTAGAAATCCTTTTGAATTAATCCTTCACATATTCCTACACGTTACAAAGGTCACACATTTTTGAGATATATATGAAAACATTTTGATTTTCTAATATTTAATCACAAATTCCCTTTTAATACTAAAATGGATAAAGTGGAAAATAATAAGGTGAAACCCAAATATATTTATGAAAATGATATCATGAAAGGTTAATGGGGTGATGAAATGTGACAAATGATGAAGGGAAAGGTGGATGAAAATATGAAATTCATGAGCCCCAACAGATGTACATGAGGAAGCACCATAAAGAGGAAAATTCAGTCAAGGGGAGAAACCCCAGATGGAATGATACCTTTTTCATCGATGAAAAATGGGGAGAGATTCATCAAACACAGAGGAAAGAGGAATGGTTCCAAGGGTAGCAATGGTCCCAAAGATGCATAGGAAAGAGACATGTTTCCAGGGGGGGCATGAGTGATATGACTTCAATAATGCATGACATAATTTTAGTTTTTCATCAGAGTGTTTCCATCAATGCCAAAGGGGGAGATTGTTGATTAAGGTTGGTTGTCATTGATGTCAACCCTTGAAGAAATACAGATAGCACAAAGGTTTGTGTAATGGACCCAATTTTGTTTGATGTAAATATGAATCATTATGTAACATACCGCTCTGGCACACTGAGACCACTTATTATTTGAGGACACTTGCTCGCAAGTGAACTGGACCCTTTTTGACATTAGACCTATTATATTTGATTATGATGTGATTGACAGATGACATTATGTGTTACTATTTGATTAGATGGGTGCTATTGACTCAGTTTGATTGAGTGTGCAGGATTTTTTGACCTTGAGGATGCAGAGGCATCGGTAGAACCCCCCTTGGACTCCGGACTGAGACAAGGAGTGTGCTTTTGGGTTGATATGTTTATTATGATGTTTCATTTGATTGATGATTTGATGTTTACATTTTTGACATGATTATTGGTGATGCAGGCTGACGATAGCTTGCCGACTTGAATCACATATGGGGTAAAGGGGCCACACACGATTGCAGAGAGGTTGAGGGAGAGGGGTGGACAATAGCCCTGCCACCGCCTGCTAGCACTCCCACCGTGGCTCGAACTGTAGGTTAACGATTACCTAGTTCGAGAGGACCCACGATGCTGTGAGGGATGACTGCGACAGTCGCTCACGATGATTCTAAGGGGCGCGCAATAAGGCGGGGGCCTTATTTCTTAGAGCCCTTAGTCTCCTACTAGTTCACCTGGCGGAGTATTGACTCCAGGGGTTATAGAGGTCTACCAATCAGTTCAGTTGGTGAGTGGTACCCTTGGAGCACGTGGTGCATCCTGAAGGGCACGTCGCACCAAAGAAACTCAGTTGGCGAGTGGCACCCTTGGAGCACATGGTGCATCCTGAAGGGCACGTCGCACAAAGAAATTCCAGAGGCGAGTGGTACCCTTGGCGCATGTGGTGTGACCTGAAGGGCATGTCACGATAAAGGTGGTTGATGGAGTCAGCCTAATTAGACCTAAGTCTTCATCACCTGAATAAAACCTTAAGCATTACCCTTAACCAATCGTCACCTAGATCAGAATCTAAACCCTAAGCCTAAGACCTTCTAGAAACCGGGGGGGGGTTTAGTGTGGCCTTAACAAATGAAAATTCAAAAAAAAAAGGAGGAGAACAAAAACTCAGACCATCGCCCTCTCTTTATCCTTGTCTACTTAATAAAACTATCCTCCATCGCCTGGATCTTCTAGTGTCCATATCCCTTATACTTCTCTAGTTCACTTTACCACATCGCCATCCCTTCTCGTAAATCCTCTTTATTCATTATTGTAAAACCTTTACTTTTCCCCTATACTGGTTTGCCATTGCCTAAATCTCTCTTTAATCCTGAAAATACAGATATATTAATGGTAAATTAAATGATGAATGCATGTTTATTAATAGAAAAATGAAAATATATATATGTATATTTTATTATATACAAATTATAAACCAATAAGTTAAGCATGTGGAAAAGGGGAAATAAGTAATAAAAAAAAGGGGGGGGAATAAATAAATAAAAATGAGCGCCCATACCCTTGAATTTTTGAAAAAAAAAAGAAAAATGAAAATTGAATTATATAAACAAAATAAACTAAAAAGAAAAAAATAAGAAAGTCAAAAGATAAAAAGAGGGGGAAAACCTAAGTAAAAAGGAGAATTAGGGTTTGAGGGGATAAAGGGATGGGAGAGGGGAAAAGAAAGGGATTTTGGCTGAGATTGGATTGCTATGCTAGAGAAGAGAGATTGACTGATTTTCTGGTAGGAGTTGGGAAGCCTCAGCACATTTGAGTGGTAGCTCAGCCTTGGAGGCGAGCTGAGGAGCTAGTGACTCTCTGGTTGTGTGTGGCCCCTTTGCGGCTCAGGGGGATGAGGGGGAAGAAGATTACCCCTAGCGTTTGGCTGGGAGGTACCAGTGAGTTCGTTGTTGTCGGCAAGCAGGAGCAGGAGTGGCAGGAACAAGGAATCGTCGCGGCAAGCAAATAAGGCAAAGGTATGTTCCTGAACTGAGTAGGGTAGAATGCATGGTGAGTATTTGCTGAGATTGTGATTGTATAGATGTTAATGTCCTTAAACTCAGAAAATATTTCTCATTTTTGTAATCAATTCAGTTAGGCTTACTAGTAAATATGTATGGGGTTCAGGTTATTTTGTTTCTGTTTTATCTAGTTCAGTTTATGGAAAAATATTTGATGGGATGGGTGGTTACTTTTGGGTGCGTTGGGAAAGTGTTGGGCGTTGGGGTTTCATTTTTTTTTTGGGTATTGGGTGTTGTTTTTCAATGGATTTCGTTTGGTGCAATGGCCGAGTTTTCCTGGATGAACAGGGTTAAAAATCCTTGCATTTTGTTTTTTTACTGTGATTTATTGCGTTCATATCATCGTTGGGTGGGCGAACAGTCTCTGTTGTTTATTCCTGATGCTATTGTTTACGTGGTAAGTAATAAGGCAATGATTATCATAGTTCCAGTGGATTTATTCTTAAGTTATTTGTTTATGCGATAAATAATGCCGAATGATTATAGTCGTTCCTGTGTTTTATTCTTAGGTTATTGGGTCATGTGATAAGTAATGCGGAAGGGATTATAGTTGATCCTATTGCTTTATTCTTAAGTTATTGGTTACAAATGATGCCGAAATGAATATAGTTGCTCTGTTGTTTATTTCTTGTGTTAACTGTTATGTGATAAATAACGCTGCGTTACTTTACCATTTAATAATTTCGTTCATTCCTATGGTTCCAATATCATATTTAAGCGTTGAGCAAAATTTGCGTTCAAATTAGGGTTCCATATCACTGTTAAGGAAATTGTTTATTTATGGTTGTTTAGTAATTGGGTTCGATATGATTATTCAATATGACCGTTCCATATTGTTGTTCCAAGATTGATGTTCAATATACTACCTGGTTTCATTAATGTTGTGCAACATTCTGGTCAATACGGGCGGCTGATGCCAGGGTTACATTAGCCCTTGAGGTTGGGTCGACTTTATCATTTAAGTATCAGAGTGGAACATTGCCGCTCATTAGCTTCTCTTACGGTCCTTCCCAAATACTGGCCATATGGTTCCAGTAAGATCATCTGGCAGAACGAAGACAATGCGTCACGGCCTCACAGTTGAACGTTTTATCTCGTTCATGATCCACTCGTAGCCTCCAATTAGCAAAATTTATTAGGGATTAAAGATTTTCCAGATTCCAATCCAATAGGAAGGCTCACATTAACGAAAACTAATCATTAACAGTAATAATAAACAAAAATAATTCATTAATTCAAAAGTTTACTGTCACGAGTCATGATCTGCCCTTCACACCTAAAAAGAAAAATGTTAAACCATCCCTGTCTGAAGATTCGTGTCTACCATCATCGGGTCTGGAGTCTGCGCGTGCTGCCTGGCCCTGCGCGTTTTTCTGGGGCGTCGCCGTCTGGCAGTAGTGCCATTAGTCCTCTGTCTGATCCTTTAGTTGCGTGGCATGGTTTCCCTCTCTCAGCCTGGGCGTTGATCAATCCTTACCCGGCGCGCATCCCCAACCATCTCCCTGCCAATGTTCCTCCCCTTGAGTTTCATTGATTTTCGTTTTATAATTAAGATCTAGACTAATGCCGAGATTCGGGGTATGTTTAATTAAATTTGGATTAATGCTGAGCTTTTGGATGCGTTTCAAGATTAAATTTCAGGATCATAATCTAAGTGGAAGGTAAATTGATCAGGAATTAAATTAAACCATTGTTAAAGCTGTTATTCGAATAAGTGGCACTTCTAATTATTGTCAATTCGGTTAATGGAATATGGGCGTTTAAGTATTGTTAAGCTGTTAATTTTTAGTGGCCCCTTTTTATTATTGTCAATTTGGTAATTCGATTATTGGCATTTCAATCCTTGTTTAGTGGTGATTAAATAGTGGCAGGTTAAATTATTGACAAATTGGTTGTTGAGTAGTGTCAGTTTTAATTTTTGGTCAAGAGGTTATCTTGGACAATGGCATTTTAATTAGTGTTGATTGGGTTATTCGAACATTGGCATTTTTATAATTCCTCTTAAATGGGTCCCTTTTGAATACTGACATTTTAATTATTGCTATTTCTGGTCCCTTCTAATTTCTGTTACGATCAATTATGATCCATTTAAATACGGTCATGGTTAAATGTGGTCATCTCATTTATGATGTCATGATGTTATTTTAGACTGGATGCAATGTATAGATACGATGTTGTGTTATATATGGACATGCTGGATCTGGAGGATATGTCTGGAAATAAAAATATTAAAATGCCTTATCGTTGAATTTTTATTGTCATTGAATGAGACTATCATTGCCAGTACGTAGAGTGGCTCTAAATTCAAAGACTTTATCATATCATGGAATGTTAAGGTAGCGTGATGTTCTTATAGTGCTAATGATCAATGTAATGTTATTGAGTATTTGGTTAATGTTTAGGGCAGTGTTAAGGTAAACGTTATGGACAACATAATTAGGATGTTAATGGGTGATTGGATTGTTTTATGCTATTGCAATCCGTAAGGGTAAAACCCTCATTTTTAATTATATTGTAATTTTAATTGCAATGCTACCTAACAAAAGGGTAACGAGATGGCTATTCTTCTAGTCGGGTTTTAGTAGTTTAAATTATTATGAGAACAATGCCATCAAAAGGTCCTTGATTGTTAATTGAATTATAGTTATAACACAAAAGTGATGATGTGGCTAGGTTAGGGAAATGCTAGCGTGGAGTTATTTATCAATAACAATTAAATGTAAAATCCCTTATTACTTAATGGAAGGGTTATTGTGATATAGTAAGTGATGTAGGATTAGAGACCTAACAATGTAATGTTATGGATATTTAGATGGTAAGTTATTGTAAAGTTATGTATGGCGGAGATACCTTATGTAATCTCTGGTTATTGTAATATGTATGGAGCAATTCATTAAAGTATATTGTGGGTGATTATTGCAAAATAAAATAAGGATTTAAGGTTGATGTTGATAACATGTTAGATAATTGGTCGTTATTATAGATCGCAAGGTTTTTGGGATACAAGATATACTGGCAAGGTTATTTTATTGAATGCTATCGAAATTTGTTGTTATTCACGACACATGAATGTAGGGTCTTGAACTAGGTATCCGGGATTATTATGATTCCGTAAACAGGGAATTGCAGTTAGATAATTGTACCTAATTAAGGCAGAGGGGAACTCATCGTTTAAAGGAAGTTATTGGAGTAAATGAATTGTATTTAATGTCATTGAGTCTCTCTAGTGGTCGGTTGTTGCCGGAGTCCATTCGGGTGGTGTTTCTGTGGTGGTCATGATTTTTGTTAATTTGTTGTTCATGGTCGTAATCTTTTATCGCTCAGTCTGCTTGCGGCGAGCGGGATATAGACCTCTCTTGTAGCTTAGTATTTATGTCTATGTGTAAATATGGTGAAAGGAATCTAGTGCCATATAAAGAGTATCGGGCTGTTTAAAGGCACAGTTCCACTCTTGCGACACACTTTGAGTCGTATCAGTAGTCTCGGGTTGTTTAAAGGCACGGTTCCACTACTGCGACTCTACTGTCAGATTCTTTCATTCTGTGACAAGTATTGTGCCTAACCCCTGGTGTCTGTCTCTGCCTACTTTCGTTAGTTGCCCGCCTCATGTCCGGGGCGTTGCTTCTCGTTGTCACTATGATATGTCGGTTCGTCTTGATTGTGTTCGTCTTACCTGAGTCCTGTTGGTTCGAGTGTTGACATAGAGTCGAGGGGGTTGTTTCTTCTACACACGCGCACACATGGTTAAAAAAAAAAAAAAATCATCGGTTGACTGAGTAGTTGTCCTTAGCTAGGAGGGTTGTTACATATGGTATCAGAGCCGGTTCGACCCGCAACTTGGGGTTCGCTACGGCTTTCGTTGACATGAGTTGGTTTTACTATATTATTTTTTATTGAGTTGATTGTGTGCGTGCAGGTAATCATGGTTAGAGGACGCCGCGACAGCAGACGATGGGGTGCTAGGGGAGGAGGCGAGACACCTCCAACAGCATCCACGCCTGAGGGGTCTAACCCCCAGGGAGGCGAGCAGGTTCTTGGGCAGAAACATATATCAGTTGGTGATGTTGTTGGGATGATGAGATCCTTCTAGCGCATGTTCGAGGCTCTGATTAGTCGTTTGGACAGAGATGAGGCCAGGGCGCCGACACCCCTTGAGGTTCTTCCGCGCACACCGACTGTCACAGGTAGCATTCACCGTGAAATTGAGAAGGTAAAATTTCCCGAGTTCTTTGGTGCCCCGAACGGTGAAGCCGTCGAGGCATGGTTGGAGAATATGGCGATGTGCTTCTCACTTCGCGATTATACCTCCAACATGAAGGTCCGCATGGCATCCTTTCAACTGAAGGGGAGCGCTCTTCTATGGTGGAAGACGCTCCTGCCGCAGATGAACATGGCTGTGGAAGACATGTCATCGGAGCTGTTCGAGGAACGATTCCAAGAGAGGTACCTTTCTGATGAATTCATTGAGCGTCAGCTCAATGAGTTCAACGCGCTACGACAGGGCGGTCGTACGGTGCCCAAGTACGAGGAACGTTTTATGGAGTTTCTCCAGTATGCTCCGCACCTTAACACAAAAAAGCTCAAGGTCAACAGGTTTGTGTTTGGCCTTAATGGCAGTCTGCGCGCCAAGGTTAGGATATTGATGCCTCAAACCTTGCACGACGCGGTCCAAAAGGCCTTCATAGCCGAGGAGGAGCTTATCAGCGGGGGTCAGACCAGGACTCTAGCAAGACCCATAGGGCAGAGTTCATCGAGGGCGCCACGACATCAGACACTAGAGAGACATACACTGGGACATCGTGGCTTCCAGAGGGGATCCATGTTCACTACACCTAGACGACCGCTGCCTCAGCAGTGGACACCTTATCAAGGACCACAGCACTAGCAGCAGCGTCGCCCGCAGCAACAGTAGTTTAGGCCTGTTCAGCAGAACAGACCAGGATTTCAGGCTGGTGGCCAGTCCTCTTCTACTTCGGGTACCAGGACTACTAGGCCGAAGAAGGGGTGTTGGACGTGTGGGGAGCCGCACTACCAGCGCGACTGTCCTGTGGAGAGGGCCAGAGCGTCCGGATCAGCCAGACCCGCTACCGTGGGAGATATAGGCAAGGCCCATCGGATACATGCAGCGGTGAATAACCACCAGGTAGAACACCAGTCGAATGTACTCGAGATGACAGGTACTATCGCTGACCAGACCCTTAGTGTTTTGATAGACCCTGGAGCTACTGAGAGTTTCATTTCTAGTTCAGCGCTAAAAAGGATTAAGGTAAAGGTAGTCGAATAAGATGAGTTTAGCTTCATAGAGATGGCTTCTGGAGCCAAACAGAAGGTTGAAGGAAAGGTTATGGGTTGCGCCCTTAACCTGGGAGAGTTTGTCACGAGAGTCAAGTTGTACGTCACGATATTAGGATCTTATGACGTCGTGATCGGTATGGATTGGTTGGAAACGCATGAGGTGACTCTCAACTGTAAGACGAAACAGTTGAGCTTGGTTGATAATGAAGGACAGAGACGTGTGATTGTAGGAAAGAACCAGGGAGTTTCCCTGCGGTTCGTCTCTTCCTTACAGTTACGGAAGAGTATGCGCAAGGGGTGCAAACTTTATGCGATCCTCGCGCTCAACGAGAAGGGAGTAGCAGAAGGTCTAGAACACCTTCCGGTGGTGAAGGAGTTTGCAGACGTTTTTCTAGAGGGGTTGCCTGGGATGCCACCGGAGAGGGAACTGGAGTTTACCATAGACCTAAAACTGGGAACTGAGCCGATAGCAAGAACGCCTTATCGAATGTCGACCCCAGAGTTGCAAGAGTTAAAGATGAAACTGAAGGAGTTGTTGGACCTGGGACTGATACATCCTAGTGTGTCACCATGGGATGCACCAGTTATTTTCATTCGAAAGAAGGACGGATCGTGGAGGCTTTGCATTGACTACCATCAACTGAACAAGGCTACGATCAAGAATCAATATCCCTTACCAAGAATTGATGATCTATTCGATCAAATGAAGGGTGCGACGGTGTTCTCCAAGATTGATTTGCGATCTGGATATCACCAGTTATGGATCAAGGAGGATGACATTCCTAAGACCGCCTTTAAGACTAGATTTGGACATTATGAGTTTACGGTTTTGCCTTTTGGATTGACAAACGCCCCAGGGGTGTTCATGAGTTTGATGTGTTGAAATAATGTAACTGCGAAGAGCATTCTTATTATTTTGTTATTGGATTAAATCCCCATTGTGGATTAATCATGTCATTATTATTATTTTTATTATTAGGTTAATCCCCATTGAGGATTAACCAAGTCGGTAATTGTATAAGGACCAAAAACCCTTTTGCGGATTGGTCATCAGACAATTATAATGTAAAGAATAAGAAGTCGGCCCCAGCAGTTATAATGAAAGGGCCAGATTTAATTAAAGGTGGATTTACCCACCCAGTGAGAGAGGTCGGCCCTGCCAAGATGGTGACTCTTCACATGTGTCAGTTTAGTATAAATAAGAGGCTAGCGCCTCACTTCTAACACACACTTCACTTGCTCATGTTCTTATAAGGCAAGTTGATATTTCAAGTTGGTGAAAGAAGAAGAAGGGTGGCGCATCTCTTGGAGGAGGATTTTCTATATTGGTTGAGTTATCTCTTGAACTCTTGATAAGCTATTTATGATAAGGAAGTTTTTGCTGGGTTTTCTTCCCCTAGAGGGTTTCCCAGGATAAATGTTGTGTCTATTGTGGATGTGTATTTCTCAGTGATCTTTTTCATATTATGATCTTATCTTATGAAATGAAAAGAACTATAATATCAGCATAAAACATTAACATGATGAACGGGGTGTTCCACGAGTACTTGGACAAGTTCGTCCAAGTATTCATTGATGATATCTTGATATACTCTCGGACAACGGAGGAGCATGATGAGCACTTGCGCTTGGTACTACAATGTTTACGAGAACACAAATTATATGGGAAGTTTTCCAAATGCTCTTTTTATCAATCCAGGATTCACTACTTAGGGCACGTCATCTCCGGCGAAGGTATCGTCGTGGATCCAACCAAGGTTGAGGCTATTATGGAATGGCCCGCACCTACGAATGTCACAGAAGTGCGTAGTTTTATGGGGTTAGAAGGATACTATCGACGGTTTTTCGAGGGTTTCTAGAAGATAGCAAATCTGATCACGGAATTGCAGAAGAAAAATAAGAAGTTTGTTTGGACGGAGAAATGCTCAGAAGCATTTCGGAGGCTTAAAGAGTTGTTGACAACCGCGCCAATACTAAAGGTCCCTGACATGGATGCAGACTTCCTGGTATGCACTGATGCATCCAAGGAAGGTTTAGGTGGAGTCTTGATGTAGGACGGACGAGTGATTGCATACATTTCGAGGAAGCTGAGAAGGCATGAGGAGAACTACGCGACGCATGATTTGGAGTTATTAGCCATTGTATATGCCTTGAAGGTTTGGAGACACTACCTTATTGGATGAAAATTTGAATTAAATATTGATCATTGTGGACTACAACACATTTTTCCGCAAAGCGACCTGAACGCGCGACAACGGCGTTGGTCGGAATTGCTTAGCGAATACAATTTCGAGATTAATTACATAAAGGGAACAGTGAACCGAGTGGCGGATGCTTTGAGTCGAAGGCCGTGCATCTTTTCGGTGTTACCTCTTCAGACAAATCTACGTGAGAAGATTCTCACCCTACAGCATGATGATGACTGGTACACAGAAGTCAAGGATTTTATCGGACAAAACACAATGATGGTACCACGTTATGAGGGATATTCACTTAATAGCGACGGGTTATTGAGGTTTAGAGGTCGGATTTATGTACCACCAAACGACGAGTTGAGGATGTTGATCCTGAGCGAGGCTCATAGAGCCGTTTATATGGCTCACCCGGGAGTTACGAAGATGGGGGCAGACCTCAAACCCTTGTTCTTTTGGAAGGGAATGAAGGCCGACATAGTTAACTTTGTGGCTTGATGTCTAGAGTGTCAGCAGGTAAAGGATGAACATAGACACCCAGCAGGATTACTTCAACCACATGCCATTCCAGAATCGAAATGGGAAGTTATATCGATGGATTTTATTGTTGGATTACCACTGACGGCGAGGAGACATGACTCGATTTTTGTAGTAGTAGACACTCTGACGAAGAGTGCTCACTTTATTCCTGTGCGTACGACGTATCAGGCACCTGACATAGCGAGAGTTTTCATCAGCGAGATTGTGAGGCTACATGGCATACCTAAAAAGATTATATCCGATCGAGGATCGATGTTTACTGGATGATTTTGGACGAGTTTCCAAGAGGCCTTGGGAACCCAGCTTAACTTTAGTACTGCATATCACCTAGATACGGACGAACAGACAGAACGTACGAACCAAACCCTGGAAGACATGTTGCGCATGTACGTGATGGACCAACAAAAGCGTTGGGAGGAATTCTTGCCTCAAGTAGAGTTCGCATACAACAACAGTTATCAAAGCACCATAAAGATGGCGCCTTTTGAGTTTCTTTATGGGAGACCGTGTCGGATGCCCTTGAGTTGGGATCGGCTTGAGGATAGGGTCCTGGTGGGACCAGAAGTGATCCAAGAAATGGAAGAGCAGATGCAATCCATAAGACAAAGGATTAAAGAAGCGCAAAATTGACAAAAGAGTTATGCTGACGCGCACCGAGTCGACCGTAGCTACGAGGTCGGCGATCGAGTATTCTTACGGGTTAAACCGCATAAGAGTTCGATCAAGTTTGGAAAGGGAGCTAAACTCTCTCCTAGGTTCGTGGGACCCTTCGAGATTGTGGAGAGAAAGGGGCCCGTGGCCTGTCGACTAGCCTTACCTGATTCTTTGAGGTGTATGCACGATGTTTTTCATGTATCTGTTTTGAGACATTATATTAGTGATCCTACACATGTGATTGACCTGAGTTCTTTGTAGGTATCGGATGAGGGAGCGCTCATGGCTGAGCCGGTCCGCATATTATATCATCACGTTGGACAGTTACGACGTCGAATGGTAGATCAGGTCAAGGTCCAGTGGGACAGTTATAGTCCACACTCAGTGACCTGGGAGGACGCAGATGATATGCGTCAGCAGTTTCCATTTTTGTTTGATGGATAGACTTATGATACTGTGATACCTTATTTTGCATGTATACTGAGAAACTTTGGGATGAAGTTTAGACCAAGAGGGGGTGTACGTAACATCCCTCTCTTGCACACTGAGACCACTTATTATTTGAGGACACTTGCTCGCAAGTGATCTGGACCCTTTTTGACAGTAGACCTATTATATTTGATTATGATGTGATTGACAGATGACATGATGTGTTACTATTTGATTAGACGGGTGCTATTGACTCAGTTTGATTGAGTGTGCAGGATTTTTTGACCTTGAGGATGCAGAGGCATCGGTAGAACCCCCCTTGGACTCCGGACTGAGTCAGGGAGTGTGCTTTTGGTTTGATATGTTTATTATGATGTTTCATTTGATTGATGATTTGATGTTAACATTTCTGACATGATTATTGGTGATGCAGGCTGACGATAGCTTGTCGACTTGACTCACATATGCAGTAAAGGGGCCACACACGATTGCAGAGAGGTTGAGGGAGAGGGGTGGACAGCAGCCCTGCCACCGCCTACTAGCACTCCCGCCGTGGCTCAAACTGTAGGTTAACGATTACCTAGTTCGAGAGGACCCACGATGCCATGAGGGTCGACTGCGACAGTCGTTCACGATGATTCTAAGGGGCGTGCAATAAGGCAGGGGCCTTATTCCTTAGAGCCCTTAGTCTCCTACTAGTTCACCTGGCGGAGTATTGACTCCAGGGGTTATAGAGGTCTACCAATCAGTTCAGTTGGTGAGTGGCACCCTTGGATCACGTGGTGCATCCTGAAGGGCACGTCGCACCAAAGAAACTCAGTTGGAGAGTGGCACCCTTGGAGCATATGGTGCATCCTGAAGGGCACGTCGCACAAAGAAATTCCAGAGGCGAGTGGCACCCTTGGCGCACGTGGTGCGACCTAAAGGTCACGTCACGATAAAGGTGGTTGATGGAGTCAGCCTAATTAACCCTAAGTCTTCAGCACTTGAATAAAACCTTAAGCATTACCCTTAACCAATCGTCGCCTAGATCAGAATCTAAACCCTAAGACTAA
>WSFP011492136.1:0-14724 GCA_009831015.1 Picea engelmannii
TACAAAGTGTTTCGGCCATCAACTTTCATTTTCTGACTTCACACTTTGGGGGATGATCTTTTACACGTCAACTTTCCTCACTTCTATAATATCACATTCTCATTGTCCTAAATGTAGAAATTTTGTTGCAAGTGTCACATTTTCACCATGTAAGTGTCACATCATGAACGACACCATGATAACTCTTGATATGACTCCTAAAACATGTTAGGAGAAGAATCCCCATCATTTTACAGTTAGAACAAAGTGTTTATCTATGATAATTGGTCATCTTGACAATTTTTGGAAGATCAACGCTTCCCTACTCATATACAGGGATCACTAGCACTCATTGTCTATCTAGAAGGGACTGTTGTAGCACTATGTTTCCCATTGTAAAGGAGCGCCTAATTGGTTGAGAAAATCTTGATAAGAAATCCCCTTTTTCTCTAAAGAACAACTATGGATGATTCATGTTGGTTTGCCTCAAATATAACCCTTAGGATGCATCTAAGGGAGATATCACAACTAATGGAGTAATATACTCAACTAATCCCAAATATAACCAAGGTGGTTGGGCCTCCCAAATCCTATAAATGGGGCCATTCTCATGGTGAACAAGAGAGGAAAATAATAAACAAAAGCATTTTCATTCTAGTCGTGGATATTTCGAGAAAGGGGTTGGACGAGGAGGAGTTGGAGAAGTTGTTGCAACACCATCCATGATTGTAAGTATCTATTTAAAGTTATCATCAATATACTTGTCCATTCCTTTCAATCTTGTGTATTATTGCATGCGCTTGTCTACTGTTCTTTTGATCTTTGTAGATGGATTTGTTTAATCTAATCTTGTAGAGTAGGAGTTCTTTGTTTCTCTTTGTTTTCCACTGCATTGCAAGTGTCAAGTTTTTCTAAGGCTTTTTGAGATCGAATTCAGATTGGAAGCAATGAGGAAAATTTTTGAAATAAGGTGCATCACATTTTTCTCCCTCTCTCTCTTTCTGATTAGTTAAACTAAAATTCAAAGGGATGTTAGTGTCAAATTGCATTTTTATGTCTTGCTATTAGGGGTATATCCAAGGGAAGATTCACTTGTCCACAGGGGAATTGTTCTATAACACCAACATTCAATCTTTTCCTAGAAACTTGATGCCACTCAAAATCCAGGCCCCTCTTTTCATGTAAATCCACCACAACCGAGACTACCTTTTCTCAAAACTCTTCATTTTGTAGAATTTTCAAGAATTTTGAATGACCTGATCTGTCATGATCTGCGTTGCCCCCACATGTTGACTCAGTTGTCCTCGAACATCCCTAAGTTTGAAGGAGAGCCTAGTGAAGACCCTGGTGATCATGTGACAACCTTTAACTTATGTTTCTCATCCAACTTGTTAAAGGAAGATTTTGTCCAGTTGCATTTCTTTCAACACACTCTTATAAGGGGTGTCTTGAAATGGTATATAGAGCTCGATATCATGAAGTAATCTTACTTTAACAACCTAGATATGGTTTTCTTAAACCATTTACAACTACCAGTAAGATATGATGTCAGCACTCAGTTGTTGGCCATCTTCGAGCAAACGAAAGTTGACCATATCTCAGATCACATCCAAGAATGGCAACAGAAAAAGAGTTCGATCAAAGTTAAGGTTCTTCCCCCATTTTTTCTCGAGTGGTTCCTCAAGTCCTTGGTACCTTGTGTATCCAAATATGTCATGACATCCAAAGTTTTTTCCAAAGAAGATTCTATCATGAGAGCCCAACAACTGGACTTGATTTACTCTCAATCTGGTATGTTATATGATATCCTACTTGATGCACCACAGTCGACATTCGACAAGACCAAACAGAATTCTAGGCCTCACAACGATGATATAGTAGGCTCAACACGTAGTAAGTCTATAGATCAGTTGTCTAATCAATTTTATCAATTATATATTCAACATACCATGGCTAGCCAAACTCCTAGTTCTATTTCCCCCTTAACCCAAACATCATATGCACAAAGTGTGCAATTGAAAAATCCCAAGGGTAACCAACAAAATGAGGGAAATAGGAAACCTAGAAACAAGAAGGGTAAGGGGGATAATAAGGTCGTAAATAATGTTGGCGAGGGAAAAAACAAAAAGACTAAGGTGAAGTTTCTATGTTAGCTTTGCATGGACGACCACTTGAATCACCAATGCCCTCATCTTGAGGTATCCCAAAATCTATTGGCACATTAGCAACCTCTCGTGTTAACAAACCCTTTTCAACAAGGGAAAAACATGGTTCAAACTTCCTCATCCATGATCGTGCCTGGGGGAAATCACATAGCCCCCATGCCCAATAATATCAACGGGGCCGCAAGCATTTATATGATGAAACTCAAAGCTAATATACATACTAGGTCTCATAACTACATAATGTTGAAATCTATTGAGAAGGGAAAAGAAGCCTCTAACCCACTACCTCCTCTTCAAATTGAGAAGACGTTGGGATAAATGATGACTCACATACCTAAGGGTGTGTTAAAAAGGGATTCTCACAACCCAAATTAAAGGGATACTTAGAATTACTCCATCATGGAGGATCTGGGACAAATGCCTTGTGCAAAGTCCGCTCTAGAGGTCCTCTAGAGTTTCCCATCATAGAGGAAAGCATTGTTTTCCTCCTTGGGAGCATTCAAGACCACCAACTCAGGAATTTTTTTTTTTTTACCCTACTGACCATAAACCTCGTCTTCCTCACCATGTCGCTTTTCAGATAGTAGTGGTGTACACCATGAAATCGTTGACACAAAACATTTTCCATACAGGGGTGGATGTGGGTGCCTCTACTTGCGTGATGTCGTTGGCATGTTGGAAGGCCATCGACCAACCTAAGTTGTCTCCATTTCCCATGTTTCTAACTGTGTTTGACGGTTTACCTTTTAGACCACATGGAATAATTCCCTCTTTCCCCATGCAGTTGGAGGGAAAAACTTTATGCATCAAAATATAAGTAGTCGATGTGCCTCTCGACTACAATGTTTTGTTTGGACAGAGTTGGACCTACTATACTATGAAATCAATTGTATCCACCATTTTTCATGTCTTATGTTTTCCTCACTAAGGTTGGATCATAATCGTTGATCAATTATCCTTCTCCTATCCTGACCCTTCATCAGGTGAATGCACAATCCTGATTATTGATAATCCACAACCAGGTATTGTCAACTAGGTGTCAGATTGTTTCCATATTGAATGGGGACTTTTGATTATCTGTCACATGCCAACGATTTTATTTTTGTTTCGACTGTCCCCAACCAGTCGAAGGATGCAATATTTCAAGTCATGTCTTTTAGAACTAGTTACTTTAACGACCCATGGACTTTACCTTCCCCATTTTCTTCGATGGAAGGGATAAGGAACCTTGGAATGGCCATGCCCTTATTTGTTGTTGAGGTTGCATACAATATTGTCTAGTAAGAATATACCAACCCTAATCTGGCTCCCCCATAGGAGCTAGACCCTGTTCTTGATCCCATTTGGTCTCAATACTCTCTCACTACTTACAACCCTTTGGATTTAGTCTTTCCCTCTGACGAGGTGATCCTAGAGAAAATGAATGGTCCAGAAAGACCTTGGGACGATATTCACAACAAATTGTATTTCTTACCTGATCTCAAGAGAATAGAGGCATGAGATTTCATTACAACCATGAATGGAGATGCCCCTTTTCTTGTTAACCCTCTAGCCATGCATGGAATATATGTCGAGGGAAACATGGAAAGTATAGATGAAACAATTTCTATCAACATCTCTAGAATCCCTGGCATCATGGAAAATGTCTTTGTCATGGAAGATTGTTCTCCTGAAGAGATTCAAATCTACACTCAATGGTTTAAATATTTTCAGGACATGTTTTTTTGGTCTTATGAGGAGATTCTAGGCATTGATCCACACATTGTAGAAAAGAAGATCACAAATTACTCTAATGTTAATCCTTTCTGGCAAAATCTTCACTCGGTCAATCCTCCCAAGGAAGCGACGATAAAGGGTGAAGTAGAGAAACTCATCAAAGTTGGTTTCATCTATCTCGTGTAATTGACAAAATGGGTATCGAACCTTTTTCCTGTCAACAAGAAGCAAGGTATGATCCGCATATGTATGGAATTTTTCCACTAGAACAAAGCTTTCCCAAAAGGAAATTTTCCAACCCCATTTATTGACCACATTGTCAATGAATGCATAGGTTGTGAGGTCTTTTCTTTCATGGATGGTTTTTCTAGGTACAATCAAATTCATATCAAGCTTGAGGACCAACATAAAATGACTTTTATTTGTCCTTGGGGTACATTCGTATATAGAAAAATGATTTTCGGCCTTAATAATGTTGGAGCCAGTTTTTAGTGGGCCATCTCATTTTCTTTCCACGACCTCAAACATATATTCGAGGAATATCTCGATGATCTGGCATCAAGTTATCAAAAGAGATTCGATCATCCCACCAATTTATGAATTATCTTTGAGAGGTGTGGCTACTATCGGATTCACCTAAATCCAAACAAGTGTGGCTTTTGTGTGACATATCAACAATATTTAGGTTTTATTATGTCAACTAGAGGGATCATGGTCAATCCCTTGAAGGTTGAGGAAATATTTCAATTTCCTTCCCCACACACAATCCCAAAGCTTCAGATTCTACAAGGGAAATCCAATTTTCTTCGGCGTTTGTTTGCTAACTAATCCGAGATTACTAAAGGGTTCATTTGTCTCTTGAAAAAATGGGTCCCATTCTGTTGGGATGAAGTGACTCAACTCTCTTTGGAAGTGTTGAAATGCGCTCTAACGTCTATTCCTCTACTTAGTCCTCCAGATTATGGAAAGGATTTCTTGTTGTATTTGGCTGCCACAAAGTCTATTATCGGCATGGTCTTGGTCCAAGAGGATGACACGCTCAAAGAGCATGTCATATACTATATTGGCCTAGGCCTGGTTGGATCGAAACTCAACTACACACATCTTGAGAAACTCTCTTTGGAATCGTTTCACGATGTCCAACGGTTCTGTCATTATATTTTACTTCACAAGACCATCGTCGTAGTCATCATCAACCCTTTTCAATATGTGTTAACACAATGTGTTATCGATGGGAAATTCAGTCGATGGATAGTCATCCTGCAAGAGTTTGACTTGGATTTTGACTCAAAGAAATATAAAAAGTCCTTGGTCTTTGTTGAACTAATCTCGAAACTTTCGGTTGAAAGTGGCGATATTTCACTCGAAGAGTCACTAAGCAATGAAGATCTTTGTCTTATCTCATCATCAAACCCATGGTATGGAGATATGCTTCTGTATCTTTAAAATTTTAAGTGCCCGTCTTATTATTCTTGTGATGAGCATCGACGAATACACCACCAAGCGCGAAACTATATTATCCCCGATAAAAAAATTATATCGTCGAGGCATGGATTGCATTCTCCGTCAATGTCTCACTCATGAAGAATAAAATATTTTTTTAAATGACTATCACATAGGATCATGTGGAGGTCATCTATCTGGGCTGGAAACAACCCAAAATATTCTTCACATTGGATACCTTTGGCCCTCATTAATCAAATATTGTGTAGAGGCATTCAAGAAGTGTCACTCGTGCCATATATTCTCTCGGAATGTGTGGGCACACCCAACTCCCAGGTTCCCAGTTATTGTCGTCGGTCCCTTCATCGAGTGGGGGATGGATTTCACTACATGTCACCAAGTTTCAACTAGGGGGAATCGTTATATCATCGTAGCAGTAGACTACTTTACGAAGTGGGCCGAAGCTATGCCGACATTCAACAATGATGGGGAAACAACTTCCCTTTTAGTTTTCAACCAAATTGTAGTTAAGTTTGGTATTTCAAAGGATATTGTCACTGATCATGAAAGTCACTTGTAGAAAAAAATGATGTTTGAATTAACATCAAAACTAGGGTTTAAATAGGAACATTCTTCACCTTACTACCCACACGTGAATGGTCAGGTAGAGGCTGTTAATAAGTCTCTCAATAATATTTTGCAGTGAACGATTAATTCGGCCAAGTCAAATTAGAATTTGATGTTGTACTCATAACTTTGGGCTTATCTAACATTAGTCAAAACGTCTATTGGATTTTTTCCTTTTTAAATCATATATGGGCTAGAGGATGTATTTCCCATTAAATGTCAAATCCCTTCTCTTAATTTGGCAGTGGAATTATTGCCCGACACTGGACCATTTGAAGAATGTCTTTTATATCTCAAGAAGCTCAATGACAAGTGTTGAGATGTAGCCTTGGCTAATGAGGCTCACAAACAACACGTCAAGTGTCAGTATGATTGGTCTATCCACCCCTTGATTTTCTCTGAAGGTGATCTTTTCCTAGTCTACGACCAAGACAAATATCCCTTGGGGGCAGGCAAGTTCAAACCTATGTGGTTCAAACCTTTCATTGTGAAAGAAGTCTTAGAAAAGGGTGCTTATCGTCTAGTTGATTTCGAGGGTAACACTTTATCGAAGCCTAGAAATGGGCTCTACCTTAAGAAGTATTACACTTAGGTCGGTCGCTTGAGCGTGAATTCTTCTATATATGTATATTTTTTTATATAGTCTTGTCTTTTGTTTTATGGATGTTTAGCTATTGTGTTTTCTTTTCATTGTGGCATATGTCAAGTGAATCTGAAGTCTATGTTGGTTTCGTGGATGGTGTTATCCGACACGCTCAAAGGATTTCTTCAACAACTTGGGTTATTTTTACACCTTTTGGTCAGTTCATGTGTTCTAGAGGTATTTTTCTAGGTGAATCAACCAATAATGTTTCTGAGTACAGTGCAGTAATAGAGTTACTACATGAAGCCTTTTCAGATGGTATTTCTCGCCTCCAAGTTTATCTGGATGCTCAACTGGTCGTGTCTCAGTTAAACGGGATATACCATGTTTATGATCCCACCCTTCACCGATGATTCCTTAGATTACATCTCTTAGAACATTACTTTGATTATATTACTTATATTCATGTTCCTAGAAGATCTAATCAACTAACTGATACATTGGCTAATCAAGTACTAGATTGGCATGTTTTTCATACATAAAAGTAGAAACAAACAGATACACATGTAAAATACATTTGTACAAAATGTTTATTCATAAGGAAAATATATATATATAATATATCCCAAAATTAATGTCAAGAGTACAAAGTGGGCCATAAATCCTCAAATAGAGCTAGTATACATCATTAGGCTCAAGCCCTCAATAAATACTACAAAACGTTCCCTCATCACATGTGTGGTCCAAAACTAACTATGGTATTGGCCTATTGTCCCTACTGTAATGAACTACAAAGTTTGAAAGATGTCAGACCAACTGGACCCAAGTCCTGGGAACCCCTAATACATGTGGTCGCATGGTCGGGGAAGGTCCTCTATCTCTTCCATCGGTACTACATGAGTGAGTGTCATCAGGTTCCTCTCTACTTGATGTAGTACTCTCTCAACCTCTCTGGTTGGGGGTTCTCCTGCAACTGTTGGTCCTCCTACTCTTCTCGGTTCAACCTCTGGTCGAGGACAAGGCCTAGTTATATAAAACTCAGTTGGTCGCACTGGTCCCACATATGTATATAGCACATATTTGAGTCAGTACTTTGACATTACATAAAAGGGATACTATTTAAAAAATTTTAAAAGATTAAATAAATTTTAAAAAGTGTTTACCTATCTCTTTGAGCTCCTCTCTAGGGGGCATGGGAATATAAGGATCCCTCAGGAAACTAATCCCTCCATATGGGTAGTCCTCTATCACTAGAATCTGACAGACCCACCAATCAAAATATTTGTCATCAAAGGCCTCTTGGACCCTCTTTGCACCCTATCTAGGAAATAAAAATGCCCACCTACATAATGTCGGAAAGGAGGAAATATAGCCTCATATTGTCTCCCTTGGGCTAAGGATAAGAACTCTCTCAATGAATAAAATGCATAATATAGTCATGAACCTAAAGTTATTGTTTGTTCTTCTGCAACAGTTGGTGACTTGTTTCTTCATGCATGTAAGCATGGTAGTGCTCCAATAAAAAATAGTGGTATCCAAGCACTGAACTGCACAATGCATCTATGCATGAGAAGCCTGGTGAAGTGCTACGGATCTCGTAATATGCCCAATCATGAATAACACTATCCAGAGAATGAGACTAGTAATATTGTGTATCGAAACTTGATATCCTACTTTCTCAGTGCCTGCCTCACCGTACATACCAATATAGTCCTCTATGTTGTATGGCCCTGGAGGAAAGGTCCTCAAATTTATTAGTTCCCCCCTCCTGGAGAGGTCAGTGAAAAAGTATATGTCCTCCATCATTGAAGTTAGTGAATGACCTTCCAACATGAACGCCTCTACATCTGGATTCCATTACTCTATAACATGGTTTAATAGTCTAGGTTGTGCCCTCACGAATAAACACTAGAAGAATTTCCACATACCACATTGTTTAAACATGGCAATATCCCTGAGATCCTCCTCCACTAGGACATCTAATTCCTTGTGTTCCCTTTCTTGCCAATGGACATCCATCCTTTTGCACAATTTTTGGAGAGGATTAGCCCTTGTTTCATTTTTTATTATTATTATTAACTGAGGTGTACGCAGGATGTCGTTAAGACAATCGCGTATGTACGTGGCATAAGTGTTACTTTTCCCATGTATATATGTGTGTTGGGCATGGAAAGCATGTGTACACATAGGACTAACCCTTTTACAAGGGTGCATGCCTTGCAAGGATGATTGAAAATTAACAAGAAGGTTGTTTGTACTTACTTGGTCTAAGTGTGAGGATTTTTCATCCACCCTAGCTCGAATTCACATTTTTAGGAGGAGAGTTTTTTACCTTTTTGGTTATTTTCCAAATTGCAATGGTTAAAATGAATTTTCCACCTCTATTTATAGAATTTTTTGTCCCTTTTGGCTCTAATTTGGTCCCTTTTTTCCCCTTTCTTGGATTGGTAGCTACTTGAATTCCCTTTTGATATATATTTGGGTCATTCTAATGAACTTCTTCTTTTAGTTCGGTGTTTTCTTAAGATGGGTTACACTTATATCATCCCATGGTGAAAGTAGTTTTTCAACATTTACATATAAGTTAGGTTTTCAACAGCTTGCATCCTGCATATTGTTGACTTTTCCACTTTTTCATAGGATCAATCCCACTGGAGTGTGACACAAAACCTTCTTTATTGCTTTAGAAGTATCGTAGTTAGGTGGTAGAGCCTTTCTCTACATGGATTCCCTAGGTATATGCTTTGCTGCATTTTGGTGTCCATGTTGTGAATTTTGGTGTCCATAATTGCGTTTTGAATCCTCACTCTTCTTCATCTTTTTTGGCTTTTACCCGAGGGACTCCCCATGAGCATAGTTTGTTGTCCTTCGGGATCATTTAAATTTTGAAAGAAACATCCAACGAAAGATTATTTATTATTTTCAATATATTTTGGATTACTTGAGAAAAGAAGCCCCCTTGGAGTCCTCTTTAAGCCCTTTTCAGACACTCTAAAATTGAAAAAATTGTCCTGCGATCTTGTTTCCCTTCACACTCGCCAAACTCAAATTTAAAGGAACATCTATTGACTGATAATTTACCCATTTTTTGGTCTGGAAGGTTAATTTGGTAATAAAGGTATGCCCTAGGAGCTTCGGTTCACTAGCATAATATTCTCAGGTGTAAGTTTAACCCTTTTTCAGGCCCGAGGGACTAAATTTTTGAAAAGCGACATTCTCCTTGGTTTTGATTTATCTCTTTTTTAGGCTCAAGGAACTAAATTTTTGAAAAAGGGACATTCTCCTTGGTTTTGTTTTATCTCTTCTTTGGGACTTGGAGATTACTCACAAAAAAGGAACCCCCTCAAAGTCCATATTTAAGCTCTTTCTAGACTCCCTAAATATGAAAATATTATCGAGTGACATTGTTCCTTTCACACTCGTTAATTGGTCTAGAAAGAACATCCATTTGGAATAATTTTAACCCTTTTTCCAGCCAATATATTATCCAGGAAAAAGGTATGCCTTGGGAGACTTGTCTCACTAGGAGAGTTCTCCCGAGTTATATTTCATAATTTTTTGGGCTAAGGAGACTAAACTTAGAAAAAGGTTGTGAGTCCATAGTTAAGCTCTTTTCAGACTCCTTAAAATTGAAAAGACAGTCGATTGTTCTTGTCTCAATCACACTCGTTAATTTTTTTTTGAAGAGACATCCTTTCGGTATAGGTTTAACCATTTTTCAAACCGACTGGACTAGTTATGAAAAATGAACACTCTGGAGTCTTCTTTTAATGTTTTTCAGACTCTCTAGAAATGAAAAAACACTGAGCTTACCTTCTCTGGGATCGTAAAACTTCACATAGAAGGAGTCATGTTGTGTCATATTTAATTGTATTTCTTGTCTCATACTTTCATATTTGTCCTAATGTCGGCTTCATGTTTCTATTAACTGAACTTTCAAATCATTCGTTAAATGCAAGCCTTGTAGCAATCTTTTCCCTTGTAATCTGACACCTTGACCCATGGAGGAATTTTCCTAAGTGTCCTTATCTTGCACATGTCTCCTTGCACCGAGAATTAGTATTTTCCATGTTCTTGGTACTAGTTTGATTGTTCACAACACTCGTTCCTCCTTTGTAACATAGCATTATTTTTTTTTTTCAAGCTCGTTAAATCTTTGAAAAAGAGAAAAAATTCAAATATTCGAAAAAGAGGGGACATGATATACATTCTCTTTTTTTGGTAGCAAGATATTCTCCCTTGGACAAAGAACATACTTTCATTTTTTCACCAAGAATTGTGATCTATAATTATGATGTAGGAGCATCGCTCCAACCCAACAGCGCGCCAGCTAGACAGCAGATCAAGTGTGCATTCAAGGAAGGGAGAGGCACCATCTCTCTCATTTTAAATGTTAGAATGTAATTAAATGTTTGTAAGGTTGCAAGAGCCAAATCGATGCCTTTGTGCAGATAGTAGATAGAGTCACCTTTAATGGTTGATAGGATGATAAGATCTAGATCTGATTTGGACTAGACAACCATTGAATGTAATTCATTGTAAATTAATGAGAGTAGATAGCTTGGAGGGAAGAGATCGAGGAGCGCTTTTTGGTATAAAAGATCTTTGTATCTAGATTCATTAGGGAGAGAGGCAGATAGATTATAAGATAGATTAGAGAGAAGAGAGGAGGGCCAAGACTCTGTTGCAATTCGAGCTTTTGTACACATTGTAAACATGCATTCTGAGATTAATACAAAGAGCAATTTTTCCTTCATGAGAATCTTTAGGTGTTTATGTGTATTTTGAATGAATTTCTTTTATATGTTTGTATTCATATGTTGTAGATGTATGTGAAAGGTTCCATCTACAGGGATAGACAAAATCCTCTGTCTGAGATTTTTCTGATTTCAGTCTAGGTTCTTTATGGATTAATGCAAGGGGTTACATGATAGAGTGTTGAGGACTCTGTGAGCCAATGCAAGTGTGAACATCTGAGTTCTTTGTTGAATTCAGGAAAATATGTTCCAAGAGGGAACACCAGAGGAATCATAAAATCAAAGGAGAACCTCAAGGTTACTAAACACCTTGGAGGAAAGACTATGCAGAGGATGGAATAGAGAGAAGACATAATTTCTAAGGATTCTGTGAAGCTTTTCCAGGTGGGAATTTAGTGTGTTCAAGCAGTTCATGGAGGAACTCTATTTCAAGTTCTATGAGAAGAGAAGTGTCCAGGAGAAGACAATCACAGATTTGTTGAACAATCTATAGGCTCAGCAAGGTGTGCTTGAGAAGAAGTTGCCAGGAGGGCACTTATATCCCTTAGGGAAGTGAAAGGGACAAAGACCTTTGAGGTCCGAGAAGTTGAAGCTCAAGGAGGAAAACAGAGTTGTTGAATACTCTGGAAGGAAGACCTGTGGAAGGAGTATGCGCAGAGAGAACTATTTCAAGTTCATAAGCTCAGGAGGAATAGTGATTTTGCACACAAAGTTCCAATAGAAAGGAGAAATAGATCGAGACACTTGAAGGTCCAAGCCACTAAAAAGCTCAGAAAGGATAGCACAATAGTGTGCAAGGATCCTGCAAAGAGTTGCAGAGATTGAGAAATCCTTTGAGGTTTCAGAGTGAGAAAGCCAAAGCTCAGGAGGAGGAGAGACAATTGTCATTGAATCGAGAAGAGGAAAATATCTGGACCATTGGAAACCACATACAGACAATGAGAAGCGATCGCAGGAGGAAACATATCTCTTTCGTCAAATCTAGAAGCGCGTGGACCAAAAATCGTTGGATCCGGAGGGAGTGTACGAGGTTTAACCCTTTGGAGTTGTATAAGAGAGAGGCTTTGTGAAGTTGTGAAGTCTCAACATCATCAGGATCAACCATCGACATGGACGCGAGGCAGCAGATCAACATTTCACTGACTCGCACATCGAAGAAGTCAAAGGGAAGACTTGTGAGAACTCACGAGGTCCAATTTCACAATTTGATCACAACCACCGATCAAGGATAAAGCGTAGACCATTGATTGTCTAGGGAGAATTTTGGGATATCAGGGATCGAAAGATGAAGGTGAGAAGTCTCTCGAGTTCACGATACGTGAAGTCTCAATACACGAAAAGGAGATCTGAGCTATCAGATCACAGGGTAAATCAAGACCGTCGATTTGGCACTTCGAAGTATTAGCATTTCGGGAGTCGAGAGAATGGAGGTGAATCACATCGGGAGTTCCCGATATGTGAAATCCTAACACACTCAAAGGATTAACCCTAGGTCATAGCTGATGGTCACATGAGTGGATATAAGGAAGGGACCTAACATCCATTAATCCCTTTTCAAAGTTCGGGAGTCGGGGAGTCAGGGTTTGCTCACTCACAAAGTTCTGACACACAAAATCATGACATGCCTTTTGTGTAGGAAAGTAGTCATAGCCCGTGGTCATGTGGAGGTGAGGCTCACACATGGTGCTTTTTAGCACAGGGTGAGTTTCATAAAAGGAGCTATGGATATTTGTTTGTAGGATTCTAGCAAGGAATCGAAGAGCTAGTCCAACTCGAGGGAGAGAATTGGAACGATATTTGACTGGGAGGTCGACGGACCCTGTCGAGGTAGGGGGTTTGTGTCAAGTGGTATCAAAGATTCGAATTTTTCTGCAAATCGTAAGAAAAGGAAAAAGGAGAAGATGGGAATGCTCTTGGTTGTAGAGTGAAAAACAAACTTTCCATGAGGGTTGGTGGATAAAGAGAAGAATTGTTAAGCCCTAATATTGGCTCATTACCCCTTAATTGGGGCATATTATATTAGTAATTTTATTTTATTTATGTCAGCTTTAGGCCATTAGTTGTAATTATACCTCCTAGTCTCCTATATATACCAAGGAGAAATTTTCATTTTGAATCATCTTGTACTTGAACATTTTAAATGGGGTAAAAGGAGGTTGCCCCCTCGAAGAGGCTTATTATCTGAAATTATCTCTTTTTTTAGGAGTTGTGTACTTTTTCTGAGGTTTTTCTATGCTATATTGATATTTGGTTCTTAACATATGGTATCAGAGCTCAAGGTCTTGGGGTTTCGCTACTACATCTAAGACACCATGGAATTTTCACTATAACTATATTTATACAATGTGTGAAAAGGAATGGCTTGGAGTATATTTATTAGATGGATCAAGGTATGATGGGTTCAAAATTCATCTCCTAAGGCCTTATAATTTCGGAGATACAGCCTGTACAAGATAGGGTTCTAGAATCATCGTGAAATGATCCATTGCAGAATTTTTGCTATAAAAAAATTTCTATAACGTTTTATACCCTGAACTCTGGATTCTACTTACAAAAATTAGTAAGGTATCCGTGGTAAAAGGTTCAGCTTCTGGTTCATCATAAATTTTTATATACACCCTATGTAAGATAGGGTATCTGACTAGTCCTATTGACTAGTCTCAAGAAGGTGTTCCAGGTATAACAATCATAACTTCTTCCTAGAGTATCCAAATTGAGTGGGACTGGTTTCATTAGATCATGGACAGTCTATAGTATTTCTTGTGTGAGTTTGATAATTTTATATTGAATATTTTGTGCGGGGCATGCTATACAAGTGAGATCTCTTGGAAAGGACAAAAATTAGCAAGTTGTGGGGAAGTTACCATAAATTCCACTTGGCACATCCAATTTTGATCAGACCTATGGCATTGTAGAGAAGAAATATCATAGAACTACATAAAATAAATTTTCATACCCAGAAGGGCCAAAACTTGGGAGATATAATAGAAGAAATATTGTCTAGCAGAACCACCTCAAAATTAAGGTTCAAAAGTGATACTTGGCCAACATGCCACCAAAAAAGGGAACTTGTACACCAAATAAGCCTCCCGAAAATCCTACTTGGACTCTTGATGAAGGTGAAGAAATGTGTAGGGACATATATGAACTACAAAAGAAGATGGATTCAATGGAAGCTATGTTGGATACTAAGATGGATGGTTTAAAAGGGGAGATCATGGAAGTATTGAAAAATTTCATAATAGAGAAGACACCTAAAAGTGAAAATGCATCCCATAAAATTCATGATGAGGACACTAGGAAGGTGACTGAAGAATGGAGAAACTCCAACTTTGGTTTGAAGACCAACCACGTTCCTAAGATTGATATGAGGAAGTTTGATGGCAAGGACCCAATCACGTGGATACTTCAGATGGAGCAATTCTTTGATCTCCATAATGTGCCACATACACAA
>WSFP011492142.1:0-14724 GCA_009831015.1 Picea engelmannii
GTGGATCAAGTTCTCCATCTACTCTCTCAGCACCAACTTTTCCTAAAACAGTCTAAATGTGCTTTTGGCACCTCAAAAGTAGAGTACTTGGGTCATTTGGTTGGCAAGGACAGTGTCAGGGTGGATCCTAAAAAGATTGAAGCTATGCAAGACTGGCCTCAACCAAAGACTCTCAAAAGCTTTCATGGATTTCTGGGCTTAATAGGTTATTATCACAAGTTTGTTAAGAATTAAAGAAAGAATGTAGCACCTCTCACTGCTCTCCTAAAAAAGAACTCTTTCACTTGGACTCCAACTGCTGCTCAATATTTTCAAACCTTGAAGATGGCCATGTGCACCACTCCATTCCTAGCCCTTCCTGATTTCACAAAGACCTTTGTCTTGGAATGTGATGCTTCAGGGAAAGGAATTGGTGATGTCCTTATGCAAGAGGGTTGGCCTTTGGCCTTTACCAACAAGCAACTATCTGAAAGAAAACTGGGCAAATCTATCCATGAAAA
Organism: Picea engelmannii; assembly: GCA_009831015.1. Taxonomy (NCBI): domain Eukaryota; kingdom Viridiplantae; phylum Streptophyta; class Pinopsida; order Pinales; family Pinaceae; genus Picea; species Picea engelmannii. Next base: position 501 of record WSFP011492142.1, read on the forward strand.
GGAAATGTTGGCTATTCTGCATGCCGTTGATTTGTGGTGCCCTTATCTATTGGGGAAACACTTTGAAATTAAGATAGACCATCAAAGCCTCAAGTATTTTTTGGAACAACGCATTTCCTCCCTGGAGCAACAAAAATGGGTAACTAAGCTATTTGGCTATGATTATGATATCATTTACAAGAAAGGTAAAGAAAATTTGGTTGCAGATGCACTTTCCCGCAAATATGAAGATGAAGGATCCCTTTTTTCTCTTTCCTTCATTGTACCATATTAGCTCCAAGCTGTTCTCCAGGAATGGCTACAAGATCCCAAAAGTTTGCAGCTAATCCAACAATTGCAGTCTAGTGCTTCAACTCCCCCAGGGTACTCTTGGCTCCATTATGAGCTTCGATACAAAGGTCGTTTGTATTTATGTAAACAATCAAAGCTTAAATCCACGGTACTTTCTGAGCTTCATGATACACCGACAGCAGGGCAGTTCAGGTTCACCAAAACCTATGACAGGGTCAAACGTTCTTTTTTTTGGGATGGTATGAAACAGGACATTCATAATTTTGTCACCGAATGTGATGTGTGTCAACACAACAAGGGAGAAAGAGTCAAATCTCTGGGCACACTACAACTGCTCCTGATTCCACCTGCTATTTGGAAGGACATCTCTATATATTTTATTACAGGCTTACCCAAATAAGGAAATAAATCACTCATCATGGTGGTTGTTGATCTCCTTTCCAAGTATGCTCATTTCTACGCTCTTCAACACCCATTTACAACATCCATGGTGGCTCAAATTTTCATGGATCAGGTCTTCAAGCTCCATGGCATGCCACACTCTATTGTTTCTGATCACGACCCCACTTTCACAAGAAATTTTTGGCAAGAACTGTTCAAGCTACAAGGCACCCAATTGCATCTTAGTACAACTTATCATCCCCAGAATGATGTTCAAACAAAAGTTGTCAACAAGCGTTTGGAAACATATTTGAGGTGTTTAGCCTTGGAAAAGAAAAATCAGTGGGCTTAATGGTTACCCCTATCTGAATGGTGGTACAAAACTTCATACCATATAGCTACATGCATGACTCCTTTTGAAGCGGTTTATGGACATAAGCCACCTTCAGTCCTCTCATACTTACCTGGTGTCTCGAAGGTCCAAGAAGTTGACCAAACACTTACAGTTTGAGAGGATATTCTCCATACCCTCAAAGAGAATTTGGTCATGGAACATAATTGCATGAAGCAACAAGCAGATCAAGGTCGCTCTGAACGCCAATTTGAAGAAGGGGATCAGGTGTTTCTTCGCCTGCAACCTTACAAGAAGAATTCCCTCAAGGCCAAGCATTGTCAGAAGCTAGCACCCAAATTTTATGGTCCTTATACAGTTGTCAAGTGTGTGGGGCAGGTGGCCTATCAGTTAGATTTGCCCAATCATTTGAAGCTACATCCTGTTTTTCATGTTTCCTGCTTAAAGAAGGTGATCGGAACTAAGTGCCAAATTCAAACCAACCTTCCCGAATTAGCCGAAGAAGGATCCATTTGGCTACAACCACAATCATTTTTGGACCAGGGTGAGCATAGCCTGCATTAGAGAACCATCAAGGAAGTGTTAATCCAATGGAAAGATACAACTCCAGCAGATGCCACTTGGGAACCAATTACCATTCTGCAACAATTTCCACATCTCAAGCCTTGACGACAAGGCTGTTTTTAAGGGGGAGGACATGTTAGGGTCCTAACTTGCACAGAGGTAGAACAATATATTCAGATGTAATAAAGGTCAATATTAATAAGGCCTTGCAATAAAATAGAATAAGTCGAATGTAAGAAGACCTAATAGAAGCTTCTGCTTCTAGAAGGATCTTCCTCTAGATGCTTCTTTTGATAGACATATTTAGTATAAATAGGAGTCGAGGGTTTGAGAACCCTAGATTGGAGATTATTATAATAGATATTTACTCGGCTGGAGGTTTCCCCCTTGAAGAGGCCCATGAACATTTCTCTCAGAATCAAAGTGTTATTTCTATTTTTATTCTTATATCATTTCAGTGTTATTGTGGTGATTATTCTAGTTATATTGTTGTTATTCTACCATTTCTAGCATTTTATTTATGTTCTGCATACTTTTTATATATGGTATATTACATCAATTCATGAAGAAAGTAGAGAATCTCACATACATTATCCAACAACTACAACAACGCATCGCAGACTTAGATCTCTACGCAGTGCCCGAGACTCCACAGGATGTAAGGGATCAAAGAGAAGAAACTGCTCAAAGCACAGTTGAGAGAATAAAATCCCTTGCTATGGAATGTAAGAAACTCATTGATTGTAGTGCCCAGACATACGAACAACTCACTGAGAACCAAAAACTGAAGGCACTAGAGTCACAGCTCCAAGAGGCAAAGTATTAAGATGTGGAAAGAATGAAGCGGTCCCAAGAGCAACACACTGCCCAACAACATATCCACACTATCCAGAGAAGAGTTATGGAAGTAACTCAAAGGCTCCAACCTGTACAAGATAAGGCTTACTAATTGTTCACAGAGGTCCAAGGTTGTCACTGCAGTTGACCAATGCCTGGAGGGACCTGTGAACGAGGTAGTCATCCAAGAATACGTTGCACAAGAGGCCATGGCACAACAATAAGTCAAAGAATCTAGAGCCAAGCTTGAGGCTTTCGAAGTAGAACTACCCAGATCAGAGTGACTTGAGATGAGTCACAGGTGAGTGTTGGGGGGCTGTTGGCCCTTGACCAAGTTTTGGGAGATCCTTGGTCAAGTTTGACCTATTTTGGGATTTCGACATCCTATCGAAGGTGAAGCGCAAGACGAAGCAGATAGCGTGGGATATTGGCCCCTTTTTGGGTCCTTTTTGGGATTTGGGATTATGTAACATGTATGGGATGTTAGCCCATGGGTTTACCCATGTTTAGGCCTATTCTGTAAAGTATAAATAGATGTCTAGGCAATGTAAGGAGGGGCATCTATGTGATAATAGAGATATGTATATCTGTGTGATGTTGGGCTAAGTGCTAAGTATGGATTATGGATGATTTGTGCATACTGTGTGAGACTTGCAGAGATGAGTGCAAGTAATTGTAAGAAGGATTGGTGTTGTACCCTAGCTCGAAGGAGGAGGATATGGCAGAGTGTGAGCAGATCTCCTGTCTTCTAAAGAGTAGGATTTTGATGCTATGTGCCTGTAAGAAGCTTCACAAAGATAATAATGAAGAAGAGTTGGTGGATGTAGCCCCAGGGTGGGGGTGAACCACATACATGTTGTGTTTCTATACTTTGTGCAACGTCTTGATGTGTTTATGTCTTTACTTTCTAAGTAATTTGATATAGATAGATAAATCTGCTTATGCTTTGTGATAATGATGTATATGGATGTAGATCTGACCTATGTGAATGTGCTTAGTGCTTGAATCCGCTATATCTAATTGACCTCTCTATGATAAGTTCTTAGATACATCAGATCTGGATGAATGATGTGATGCTCTTTTTTATTTGCGGAGTAGATAGTGGTTAAATATTGATGAATTTTCGGTGCTAAGTGCTCTGTTAAGAATTACAATCACAGATCTGTGTCCCAGCTAAGGTTGCAGACACCTGGGTCCTACAACCACCCCTGCCTCTACCTCAGGTGATACTTCATCTGCTTCGCAGGTGTTTCTGAAAGGGTCGATAGTTAGGGTTTTGTTGGTGCACAGTTGTAGCGTTGAACCCTGGGTCTACCCTTGTGCCAACAGTTATTGCAAGAAAAACAATTACCAAGAAAGAGATTTTGGTACTAGTTTGTAAAAGATCTTCTTGGTGGAAAAACTCTTATTAACTCATTATTTTGGGAATAATCAAATTTATGCTAGTCATCATTTACTTTCCTGCTGCTGCTTTAATTGTTGATGGAGCCTTTGAGAATATTGGCATAAGTTTTAGGTTTTTCTTCATTTTCCTTTTCTGATGGATTTGTGAATTTAGTACTTACATCTCCCTCAGGGGTATTTTTTTTTTCATTGTAGCCAAGACCTATATTGATGAATGGAGACCTTTGGAAACTAAGAATATTATGTAATATTTCAATACTCTTTCCAAACTTCAAGATTTTGTTCAATTGATTAGTTTTTTTCTCTTGTTCCTTCTTCTAGATTCTTGCAATTTTATTCCTTTTCTTTTAGTTGGCTTCTCACCACTTCTTCTATCCTTTGGTCATCTTCTAGTTGAGTCTTCAATATGATAATTGTTGTAATGTCCTCAACCACCGATCCACTTGTCAGGCAATGCTAGCATGAGAAAACATTCTCATACTTATATATATAACATGCATATTAAATCTAATTGACAGATTTAATCAAACAATATAGAGTAAGCACATGATTACTGCTTATATACATCATCAAGGACATTAACAATAAGTCATATGCGCAACATAATACATTATAACATATAAGCATCATAGGCATGCAAAACATAATATTAAGCATAAACTGATACTTATCTTTGAAACTGTGGTAATTCAACCAACCACGTGCAGAACTTCCACGAACCTCCCAATATTAGACCTCACTTCTCATCATGCTCAACAGTGGGTCACCCTTGAGCTAGGACTAATATCCACCTAAGGTAAGGGAATTCTAGACTAGGCTGAGGTTACTGGAAAAACTGCACAAAGCAACCAGAAGGATTCTCCCCAGAAGCCTTCTTACACCCACTACTAATAGACTCTCATTCCCCACATGCATGTTAAACCCAGGAGTATACACCTTCACAAGAACAGTCCATCATTGCTTCACCTCCCTCTCTGGGCCTCGACAACAAGCCATATCAAGAATTCTCAGAGCTCTGTAATTGGTGCTAGACTCACTCTGGGAGAAAACCACTTTCCAACATGCTCTCTCACCTGGATAGAGATGCTCACATGCTTGACAACCTACCTCTTCTACCATGGTCCTAACAACCTGGTTCTTCAACCAGTCTTCATCTCATTTCCCACAAGGGTGATAGTTGCAATAGTAGATGGGCATAGGTCCAAACATGGAAACAACTTGACACTAGACATAACACGCTCAAGAGATTTCCCTGGTGTTGGGTTCCACAGAAGACACATAAAAGTTCACCCATTTCGGTTCTCATAATTGCATGAGGGTAAAAATAAAAGAGGTTCCAAAGTAGGGGCAAACGGTTTTCAGACAGAGGATCTGGAAACTGACAGGACACACGCAACAATGGAGGACCTCTCAGACTCTCACGGTTTAGACAACTCACGGATGAATGGAGGACGAACCCCCTCCACGACTTAATATTTGGGTTAAATTTCCCATTCCAGGGCCAACACATGTCGCCCATGAGGCTGCATGTGCTCCATTAGCCTATCTTCCCTTTTTCACATGTTTCCCCTTCCAAGAACTTAGGATAAAAACATGTTTTGTCACATATCTTTTGGAATAATAATAAATTGTTATTCCCAAGGACTTAAGCCCCCGAGCTTAGACCCTAGGCTGAACACTTAGCCTCTCTTTCCAACCTTTCAACCCCTTTTCCCTTACCCACTCTGTGGAATCTTAGTCCCCCATCACTCTTTCTTCGTGGTTGGTCTGCACACAACAATTTTTATATTTTTATTAATGTTTTGCATAATACATATACAAAAACAATCATCCTGGCCTTAACACTTAGGCTCTCTGGCCTAATAAACACATAATCCTACCAGATTATCAATACTCGGCTCACCAGCCTACAAAACATGATTATAATAGGTCTCGTCCTTGGGGATATTACAATCCCCTCCCCTTATTTTTGCATTGTCCTCAGTGCAACTTTCACACAACATCAACAAAATATTAAAAAAGATGTGGGTATTCTGCCCGCATAGCATCCTCATGCTCTCATGTCACGTCCTCAAGACCATACTAGGTCCATTGGACCTTTACAATCCCTATGGCTCAATTTCGGAGCTGTTTTATTTTCCGGTCCAATATGTGCACAATATGCACTTGCAGGACACCTTCTTGCTCCACCTGAATCACATTCGAATCAATTACATGATTAGCATCAGGTATATATTTCTTAAGTAGTGAAACATGAAACACATTATGTATACTCATGGATGTAGGTAATGCAAGCATATATGCAACTGGCCCAATCCTTTCTAGGATTTCAAATGGCCCACAAAATTTGTGCCATGAAGTGCTTCAAATGGTCTCATCTTCAATGATGCTTGATACCCATTGTTGTAGGCAAATTCTACCAAGTGTAGGTAGTCTTCCCATTTCGATGGTTTGTCCATCACATACATCCTCATTATGTCTTCTATCACTCGATTCACCCACTCTGTCTGCCCATCTGACTCAGGATGGTAAGCTGTGCTAAAATTCAGATTCGTTATGAATCCTTTGAACAACCCTTTCCAGAAATTCAAGGTGAATTTCAGGTCTCTGTCGGACACAATTGTCTTGGGTATTCCATGCTATTGTCCTACTTCCTTCATAAAAATATCAGCGACATCCGTTGCCTTATAAGTACTCTTTAATAGAATGAAATGGGAAGCTTTCGTAAGCTTGTCCACCACCACCATAATTGAATCATGTTGCTTACATGTTCTGGGAAATCTTGTGATGAAGTCCATTGTCACTACCTCCCACTTCCACTCAGGAATGGGTAAAGGTTGCAACAACCCTGTTGGGTGCCTATGCTCAACTTTAACCTTTTGGCATTCCATACATCTAGCGATGTATTCAACGATCTCTTTCTTCATGCCTAGCCAAAAGTAACGGCTCCTGATTGTTGCCACGATTTTCTGATATCTAGGGTGCCCAACATAAGGCACGCTATGCATTTCTCTCAAAATCGCAAGTTTCAAACCCTGGACATTAGGCACATAAACTATATTCTTGTACAAAAGTATTCCATTAGTCTTTAACTTATAATTTTCCACTTTATATAGCATCCCACCTTGTTGTAGCTTTGCTACTAGCTCCATGTACTACAAATCTACACTTGCAACTTCCAAAATTCTACTCTTTACATCAGTTCGGTACTTGATAATGGTTGTAGAATGTAATTTGTGTTTAACTCTCCTGTTGAGTGCATCAACCATTTTATTCTCTTTCCCTTTGATATGCTTGATATCAAAATCATATTCACAAAGAAATTCCAACCACCTACTCTACCTAGCATTCAAGGTTGGTTGATCAAACAAACACTTCAGACCGTTATGGTCTGTTCTTAGTTCAAACCTCCTTCCCATGAGCTAATGCCTCCACTTCTTTAGAGCATGTACTATGGTTGCCAACTCCAAATCATGAGTTGCATAGTTCCTTCCGTTCTCTTTCAACTTTATGGATTCTTAACAAATCACAAATCCATTTTGATTGAGGAATCCTCCCAGTCCTTCTTTGCATGCATCATTGCATACTACAAAATATTCATTTGGATCTGCAATCCTCAAGATTGGAGTACTGGTTAACAGTTTCTTCAATCGATGAAATATTTTCTCACATTCCTTTGTCCACTGAAACTTCTTCTCCTTCCTTTGCAAGGAAGTGAGAGGGTGAGCTATCCTCGAGAACCCTGCGATAAACCTTCTGTAATAACCAACTAAACCCATGAAGGATCTAAATTTTGTCATGTTCTTTGGCACTAGCCATCCTCTAATGGCCTTAATCTTCTCAGGATCCACAGCTATCCCATCCTTCGAAATAATATGCCCTAAGTAGTGGATCGCCTCTTGATAAAACAAGCACTTGCTCAACTTGGCATATAGTTGGTGTTCTCTTAACACCTGCAACACCATCCTAAGATGCTTTTCATGCTCTTCCTTCGACATGGAATACACCAGAATGTCATCCAGGAAGACTATGATGAACTTGTCCAGATAGTCCCTGAATACACCATTCATCAAGCACATAAAAACAACAGGTGTGTTTGACAGTCCAAACAACACCACTGTGAACTCGTGACGACCATACCTTGTTCTAAAGGCGTTCTTGTTGATGTCTTCATCCTTTATCCTTACCTGGTGATATCTTGACCTGAGATCTATCTTCAAAAATATCTTTTCATCCTTCAACTAATCGAAGATGTCATCAATCCTCGGCAGAGGATATTTGTTCTTTACAGCCACTTTGTTCAATTGTCTGAAATCAATACACAATCTCAACGTTCCATCTTTCTTCTTCACGAACAGAACTGGGGCTCCCCAAAGTGACACACTTGGGAGTATATAGCCCTTCTTCATAATCTCTTCAAGTTGCAATTGTAACTCTTTCAGCTCTGGCGTACTCATTCTGTAAGGAGATTTCAACATTGGAGCTGCTCCAAGCATCAAATTTACAGAGAAGTCAATATCTCTTTTCGGAGGTAATCCTGGTACCTCCTGGAATACATCCTCAAACTCCTTTAGTACTGCATGATCTATGATACATGACACCTTATCCTTGGTTCTTTCCTCCACATGGGCTGCAAATAATTGACAACCTTTTCTATAGCACTTCTTCAGCTGCATTGCTAAGATTTCTCTGATAGCAACAACTCTGGGAATTCCTTGGATTTTTTTTCGATTCCCCTCCTTATCCAGGAAAGTGAATGTCTTGTTACGACAGTCCAGGATGGCATGGTGTTGGTCCAACCAGTCCATCCCAATTAAATATTCATAAGAGCCTAAAGGCAGAATGTTCAATTCAACCTTCGTGCTCAATCCATTCATGCCCACAGGACAGGACTTAACCAACTCAGTGACTTTCCTCTTGGTTTCTGTATCCAGCTGCACTAACCATAATTTTTCATGTTTTCTTCTCGAAAAAACTATTGAATTATCTCAAAGTGATATCTTTCTCTCTAATGTGTTGTACCTGCACAAGCTGATCCCACCACATAGATGCTTTTCCTTTCAATTGATACATCACAATTCTTCTTTCTACATGAGAGGAATAATTATGCAGTTGGAAATATTTCCTCATGCCAAGCAACCATGTTTCAACATCTTCCTCCTTCTTATGTTCTCCATCAAACGTAGGAGGCTTAATCTTGGTCATCTCTCCCTTTATTTCATCCACTCCAGATCTCCTGTGCTTTTTGGTAGGAGATGGGCTTGAAGTACTGTGTGTCCTTCTCTTAGAGTGACCTTGGGAGTGATGATGGTGTCTACCTACACTCCTTGACCTTATTCCCCCAGAAGTCGGGTGACTCTCTGTTCTACTCGATTCGCTCTCCTTCTCTAAATTATTCTCTATTCTCTCCAAACTCTTTAACAACTTTATGTTAAATTCACCTTATTTTTCCTGAGCTTTTTTCTATATCCTCGGCGAGTTTGGGCATCTTTATGCAATCCTTCAATGATCGTCTTCATGTTTTCTTCCTTATCTATCTCTTCACCATGGCCATTGGAGTTTGATCCTTCAACTCTCAAATGAACAACCATTCTTTTTTCTTCGTTCTCTGAACTGGAAGAATTCTGTGCCTTCCCCATTTCTTTGCCCTCAGTGGAAACTCTAAACGGTTTTGGCACTCCTTAACCTTCTGCAAACAAAAAGTGTAGATAACCGAAATTTTTCAGGTCATTATTCCTTAACAATTCCCACAACATTCATAAACAACTTGATTTAAGAAACATTCATTTTCCATCAATTTTCGGAGCTCTACTCGGCTCTGTAGTGCACTCAGGCCTTAGTCCTTTTCTCTTAGTTTTCAAACCCACATGATCAAGGGCATTACCAAGTGCTAGGTCTCAAGGTTCTCTAATCATAACTTCAGGTTTTCAAGATTTCAGTCCTGGAGGCTCTCACCCTCGCTTCCCTCTCCAACTCCCAACTTCCAAACTTTCGACCTTTCTAGCCACCGAGCCCACAACACAGTTGTCACCAACCAGGGTGGTGACATGTGTTTCTCTTAAGAAGGTCCACATTACCTCGGGTGATGCCACCCGACCCTACTACGTCTACTTTTTTCTTTAGGACCCACTGGAACGTGGAAAACATCCCCTGTGTCCTCATCAATCTCAGTGACGTCAGCTCGACCGAATACTTTGGCTCATCGATATTTCACAATTTCGAGCATCAGGAGTTTTTGCATCAACACCTCCCATTCTCTCGACGACCGAAATTTCGAAATGTCGACATTTCAGAGCTCCTAATCTGATAGTCCTGACTTCTCCATGATCTGACGACTCAAATCTCGTCGGGATTTTGCGTATCGAGATTTCATGTGTCGTGAGGTTGAAAGATCTTCCTCCTTCATTCTTCTGATCCCTAAAATGTCACGAATCCTCCTGGACAATTAACAATCCAAATCTCTCCTTGATCAATGGTTGTGATCCAATCGTGAATTCATGTTTTGTGAATTCTCATTGACTCGCCCTTTGACCATTTCAAGTCACGAGTCAGTGAAAGGTTGATCTCTCTCCATGTGTCCCTCCTGATGGATGGTTCTGGTGATGTCGAGGCTCTACGTATCGTGATTTCCACACTCCTGTGCAACTCTAAAGGGTTTTAAACCTTGTTCACGTTCCCTGGATCCAATGGTTGTTGGTCCACACATTCAGATCTGATGGTCCATATCCGATCTCTTTTGCGTGTTCTCCTAAGTGTCTGGACATGGATTGGATGGTCCAGATATTCTTCACACAACTGATCTACGACTGTAGTTTTATTCTACCATTATTCCTCTTGAGCTTTGTGACATGACCAAGTAACTCCTTGGCACTCAAAGACAATCTAAGGTTCGAAATTAGTCCTTCAAACACAATTTCCTCTCGAAACCTTGGGTCTAAAGACCACTTATCCGGCCCATATAGGCTCAATGTTGAAACTATGGCTCTGATACCATATTGTAACGTCCCCAACCACCAATCCACTTTTCGGGAAACACTACCACGTGGAAACATTCTCATACTTATATATATAACATGCATATTAAATCTGATTAATAGATTTAATCAAACGATACAAAGTAAGCACATGATTATTGTTAATATACATCATCAAGGACATTAACAATGACTCATATGCAGAACATAATACATGATAACATATAAGCATCACATGCATCCAAAACATAATATTAAGCACAAACTGATACTTATCTTTGAAACTGTGGTAATTCCACCAACCACGTGCGGACCTTCCACGAATCTCCCACCCTTGGACCTCACTTCTCATCATGCTCAATAGTGGGTCACCCCCGAGCTGGGACTAAGCTCCACCCAAGGTAAGGGAATGCTAGACTAGGCTGAGGTTACAGGAAAAAATGCACAGAGAAACCAGAAGGATTCTCCCCAGGAGCCTTCTTACGCCCACTACTAATAGACTCTCATTCCCCACATGCTTGTTCCACCTGGGAATATACACCTTCACAATCACAGTCCATCGGTGCTTCACCTCCCTCTCTGGGCCTCGACAATAGGCCAGATCATAAATTCTCAGAGCTCTGTAGCTGGTGTTGGACTCACTCTGGGAGAAAAACACTTCCCAACAAGCTCTCTCACCTAGAGAGAGATGCTCACAGGCCTGACAACCTGCCTCTTCTACCACAGGCTTGACAACCCAGTTCTTCAACTAGTCTTCAACTCATTTCCTGCAAGGGTGATAGTCACAATAGTAGATGGGCATAGGTCCAAAAATGGAAATGGCCTGATGGTAGACATAATACACTTAGGCAATTTCCCTGGTGTCGGGTTCCATAGAAGACACATATTAGTTCACCCGTTTTGGTTCTCAGAATTCTGTGAGGGTAAAAACAATAGAGGTTCCAAAGAAGGGGCAAATGGTTTTTAGACAGAGGATTTGGAAACTGGCAGCATGAACGCAACAATGGAGGACCTCCCAGACTCTCACGGTTCATACAGCTCACAGACGAATGGAGGATGAACCCCCTCCACAACTCAATCTTTGGGTTAAATTGCCTGTGTCAAGGCTGACACATGTCACCCATGAGGCTACATGCGCTTCATCAGCCTGTGTTCCCTTTTGCACACGTTTCCCCTTTCAGGAACTTAGGATAAAAACATGTTTTGTCACATAGCTTTTGGAATAATAATAAATTATTATTCCCAAGGACTTAAGCCCCCAAGCTTAGGCCCTAGGCTCAACACTTAGCCTCTCTTTCCAATCTTTCATCCCCCTTTCCCTTACCCACTCTGTGGAAGCTTACTCCCCCATCACTCTTTCTTCATGGTCGATTTGCGCGTAACGATTTTTATAATTTTATTAATGTTATGCATAATACATATACAAAAATAGGCATCTTGGCCTTAACACTTAGGCTCTCTGGCCTAATAAACACATAAGCCTACCAACTTATCAATACTCGGCTCACCAGCCTACAAAACATGATTTACAATTCCTAAACATGATTACAACAGGGCTCGTCCTTGGGGATATTACAACTATCTTATCTATTTCTTCAAGATCATGATCCCCCTCTTCATATTTATACAATTGTTCTTTCTGCTTTCTATTCTTTTCCTTATGTATTTCTATTTCTTCTAAGGCACTATTGAGTTGTGCTTTAAGATTCACTTGCCCATCAATGTCTTCTTCTTCTTCTTCTGATTTTTCTTTCTTATTTCCTTCACTTTCTTTATCAATAGACTTTGCATCCAGGGCCATGAAGATGAATTCTTCTTTTTCAATATCATAAACATATCCATCACTTTCTTCAAATGAGCTACTATCCTATCTAGAGTAAAAAAAATTCTTCCTAGTATATTTTCCTCTTTTGTGTCTGTAAGATTTTCTTCTATTGTTTTTTTCTTCTTTGAAATTATTGTCCTCATCATCACCATCTTCCCTATTTGCATATGGACATTTAGCAACAAAATACCCTACTCTACCACAATTAAAACTTATTAAAGGTAGCTTACCTTTGTGTTTTCCAGATCCTCTTTTCAGCTTTCTCACAAATTGTGCTTTTTCTATATCTAATTCATGGTTGGAACAATAACAACATTTGTGTCCTTTTGTATTCTTTGATGCTTTGAAAGTTGCTTCCTTCTGTGTTGGATTTTTTTTTCCACATCTCATATGCAGTGAGAATCCCATGCAACTCATCCATTGTTATATTCTCTAGATTCTTCATTTCTTCAATGGCATAGACCTTGGCATCAAATCTTAAGTGGAAAGATCTGAGCACCTTTTGAACAATCATTGATTATTCAATCTCCACACCAAGTCCTCTTATGGTGTTGACAATTTCATCCACTCAAAGAAAATAGGCTGCAACATTTTCTTCGTCCCATTTTCAAACTCTCAAAATATCTTCTATGAGATTGGAGCTTTTCCTTCTTCATCTTGTCATCATCTTCATATATGTTTTGAAGTTTGTCTGAATTATCTTTTGCTGATTTATAATGCATCACATTGGAAAATTATGATTATGATAGACCACTCAATATAACATTCATGGCTTCTTCCTGGTTGCACATGTTGGTGGAGTTGTTGGGGTTATATAACCATTCATGACTGATTTTCAAATATCAAACCCAAAATCCATTCGATAAGTCTGCATCCTTATACTCCAGAATGCATAGTTTATTTCATCAAACAATGGACCCATTGTTTGTGAAGAAACCTTATTGAATAGCCACGTGTGTTCGTGGGATCTATCTTCCAACGATTAGATTGTTTATGAAGGAACCTGATCTGATATCAATTGTTGAACTTATTCTTATATTTAGAGGGGGGTGAATCAATATACGATACTTTTTACTTTATTTAACCATTCATAAATCATTCATTAGTTGAGAAAAAATAATCACATATAAACTCAAATCACAATGAACATAGTTTAACGTGGTAACCCTTGTAGGAGAAAATCATAAAAAATTATATTTATAAATGTCTATAGGCATCAACCTACTGTTATAAATATTATGGGCACCAACCTACTGTAGACACCAATATCCTTAATTGAGCATCAACTCAGAAAGATGTAGGCACCAACCTACCAGAGACACCAATCTCCTCAACTGAGCACCAACTCAACAAGATATGTGTAGACACCAATACAAGATCTTCATACACAGGGTACTTTTGACTTCACCTGCATGCTTCATTCCATAAAAAGTCCTTCAAACCTTTGCAAGCCTCATAGCATCATTCCTAGAATGTAATCATTGACACCAACATCCACTAATGACAACATCCACCAACGACAACATCCACTGATGACAACATCACAACCTCGAAACAATGCACACAACAACATCATAGACTTTTAGTCCTTCATAG
>ML883871.1:0-14724 GCA_009831015.1 Picea engelmannii
GTCGGGAACATATCGTGACCGTCGGATTTCCTAACTACAAATGCATACTAATGCATACTAAAGAAACACACTTTTACCTAACGACATATTAGACCAAGTAGATCTTAACTAACTCCTAAGTGTCTAAATATCCTAACATATCAGGCTACCTCGCAACAGACACAATCATTAAGAAATAAAAAAAGTTAAAGAATCAATATTAGAAAAATAGATGTATTCGATGATAATCGAGTATAAAAATTAACCAGAGAGATATTGAAGATCTCCCCAGTATGGTCGCCAAATACATGTTGAGGAAAATATATGAAATGATCTTACTCAAGCATTTTCAGATTCTACTTGGCTAAAGCAGAATATACGGGAATGCCACCTTATGTTTATAGCCATAAAAAATAATATCCTAACTCACAAGTATTGATTACAAGTGCTTAGGCTAGTCTTTTTATAAATAAAAGCTTGCTAGAATTAATATAATTTTCTGAATATAACAGTTGCTGAAATAAATGTAGAGACAGAAGTAAAGACACCAAGACGATAATCAAGACATATGAGACATAAAACAATCCTTTATTTCATTTCAATTCATCAAAGAGTCATTCTCTTTACAAAATTTTGTGAATAATTTTTGGACCAAAGTCAAACTTAGACATCCTCGATGAAACATACAAAATGACCTCTGACAGAAAATCAAAACTAAACTCGAAAAGCTAGAGCATCTTGCCACATATTGCTGCCCACTCGACTATGCACAATATCCTTTGTCAGTCATGAAAACTAATTCATAAACATACAAGTCTACACAGACTATCAAAGATAGATCAACACCTCTGAAAAAGAAGTGTCTGAATGATGTAATTCAGTCTGAATATTACTTTCTACAATAAGACCCTGCTATCATAAAAAAAAATTAGGCTTGTGATCACTTAAGAAATGAATGAAAACTGAACTATCTCAACACAAACTCAAAGAGCAAACCTTAGTATGCTTCTCCTTCTATGCCTCCTCTTGTTCCTCCCTTTCCTTTTGCCTTTAAGAAAATTAGAATTGGTTGAAGTAGTTGAACTACCTCATTAGTTAAGTCAACTAAAAACTTAACCAACTTTTTAGTTAGGGGGAAAAGTAATAATCGTAATAAGGGTTATAAATAAATAATAACTAGTAGGTGGGACCCCTTGTGACTCCCTTTAGTTCTTAACAATCATAACATAACTAGTTAATTAAACAAAACACCCCTCCTTGTGACTCCCATCATCACATTCATATTTGACAATTTATCTCAATGATATTTGCAATTATTTCCAAAATATATTACAATATATCCAAAAAGCATGCTGCGCGAAAATATGAAGTCAATTGTTCTCAGCAATAAATAAATAAATAAAACTTAAAATCCATATTTTCTAGTCTGTGAGCCAATCTTTCCCTTGTTGCTGTTATCATCTTTTAATCGTTCTGAATTTGCCTTAATCTGTGTGGAGCCTTTGGGTCTCATCTCACTGATGATATGAGAGCAATTGTCCCTCCAATGCATGTGGAAGGACACAGATTTATCAGAATCATTTGAAGGTGAGGAAGGGGCAGAAGTGACTTTCCCTTTGACAGGGGCATGGCGGGCCTCTGTTTTCAACCTTTTGTTTGAAGATCTCATTCTTGTATGCATAATGGATTAGCAAATAGTCCCTTTAACAACCATACATGACAACTCTTTAAAGATATGAAATAGATTTTGGCTCAGCAACATATCAGACTCATGCAATACAATCCATACAAATTGTTTAACTGTTGTCAATGAGCAGGGGGGTGAACAAAAGGTCCTGGGATATGTGAGGGGTTTGTATTGAGAGATAAATGATAAAATGAGGGGGGAAAAAACATGGTTACTCCTAACAGACAACACACAATCAACTGTAATGTAAACCAAGGAACATGCCGATGTAATCCATCCAAGAAACTGTGATTTCAAACTGTTACAATACAAAATTCTCTTATCTGTAATTAAATTTTAGTAACAGGGAGTGAAAAATGGATATGGAAAGGTGAGGGGATTGTAATTAGCGAAAAGTGAAATAATGGTAGGGAGGAGAGCAGGTACTGTTCATAAAATTAGTTAAGTAATCCATAATCATTCTATATCAACGCAAAAGGTCCCACACCAACCAAATAATCACCGTGTTCAATTTAACAACCACTATGTACGACTCAATCAATTTGTGTATTATTTGCTCACCGTTCGTAATCAAACCATTAACACGGTGCCATCAAAACAAACAATATGCCTTCCACAACAACCTGTAAGAGTTGTGTTTCTTCTCAATTGTTCCAGTTAATATTTAAAACAATTTCTAAATGAATACACAATCACTTGTTCCATTATGTTCCATCAAAACATCAACCCCTGCCCATGAATCATTTGTTCAAATCAAACACATATACTAAAATCACACCCGATTCCATTCCTCAAGTTCATTTAATAATTAAGTTGTAATGAGATCATATTGTCACATAATCTGTGTCCATTTATGAAACAATGCATGATATCCATCATCCATCCATAGTGGACAATCAAAACACAATCCTCAATCTATCATGACTTTCCATTTAAACGCACAACAATCACCCTTTCAATTTATATGATGTTGTAGGATACACAAACCATTCAACCAACACAAGAGCATCTATGTGACTGCACATGTTCAATTAATCTGAATATAAATATCAACGATGCTAAGTTATCAATCTAATAAAGGGGGACAACGACAGTATGCCTAACCCCATTTCTCAAATCGATCAAATTGCAACAAAACCATATTGTTTAAAAACCTGTGACCATCTCTGATGGTGCGATCAAGTAATATCCAAAGCATATACCGTGGATAGCCACGCCACAACTATTGCGATTGCAATACTCCCATTTGGTAATTTAAACACATAGTCACAACAATCATTAATTCAACCTAACATGTTGTAGGACCACAAGCAATCCCTTTGGCATAACAACCATCATAACCCACTGCGCAAACATTAGTATCATGAAAGAACCAATACTCAAGTGAAACGATACGCAGGGATACAAAGTGTTTCAAACTCAACAAATCCCATAACAACAATGACTGAGTATGGTGATAAGAGTGCGTGGAGATAGCCAGCCAATCTGGACCGAATGAAAACCCTTCAACCAAGACCAATGAGAAGGACATAGAGCCTTCATGGCTTCTAACACTCGGAATGATCAACGAAACTATGACTTCAAACATTATTGCAATGAAAACCACACCAACCATTTATTCCATAAATTTATCACAATTTTACACAGTTGCCAGTCTTAAGAAAATCACAGACCCATACATCACCGAGCCAATATCTATTTCATAACCAGAGCGGGTTCATGGATGGCAAAAATACATACTTGTAACCACAAAATACTTAAAAATGCGAGCTTGGCCAAGTAGTTCTTCCTCTGCTTGAAAATTAGAGCTTAACCACAACAAACACAGTTGAAAAATAGCCACGGTGATGACCAGTGGAAGGGGTATGGGGTGACGTGCAATAAATGCACGTCGCGTCCAACCTCTAGTCATTCAATTCATTAGTACACGCCAACCCACTAATCCATTAATTCATTCAATTAAACCATGCATCGAAACCAACATCCACTGTTTGCCTAAAGCGCCACCCTATGCCACATTTACCACTGCCTACCATACTATAACGCATATCACATGCCTCTACATGACTCAATATATCGCATACCCATTTACATCGTTAGTTTGGATTAATACCATTTCCCTGAACTCCAAATGCATAGTGCAACATCGTATAAC
Source organism: Picea engelmannii (assembly GCA_009831015.1). Taxonomy (NCBI): domain Eukaryota; kingdom Viridiplantae; phylum Streptophyta; class Pinopsida; order Pinales; family Pinaceae; genus Picea; species Picea engelmannii. The sequence continues at coordinate 3,822 of ML883871.1, forward strand.
ATAGTAGCATAGTTAATCTCTTGTGGATTTTGTTCACATTGCCTTATTTCTTTTCAATTACTCTTATTCCTTTTCAATCTCTCTTATTTGTGGTTACTAACATGTATCTTTTTCAAGTGACACAAGTAATAATTCAAGGAGTAAATGGCAAGGTAACAATGGATATCATAAGCCATTTCAACACGACATTAGAGCCTATAGCAACAAAACAATCATGCATTACCCATCGTCCATTTGTCGTGAATAGAATCAACATTGAACATCAATCATGCTCAAACCTGTAAGCAATGCTGAACAATAGTGAAAAACATCAATTAAGAACCAGATCTGATCGTCCAATCTACAAGGGGGTCCCATCTACTAGTATTATGTATATCATTAGCTTATAATTAATAGGCTTTAGCAATACTTTGTGGGCGAAATCCTCGTTGCGATTTTAGTCGTCAACATACCCCAAGGGAGACATCCCTAGTGACCTAAAGGGCTGGTGAAACTAAAGCAAGGATGCAAAGATAACCCCCCTCTCACTGGTCACTGAAGTCAAAAGGTCTTATTGAGTTTATATCTTGAGAAATGAAACACATGTAATGGATGAAGTGTACTTGCCTGGAACAAGAAAACAAGAAAAAAATGTGGCAGTTTCAAGTACAAAATGATATTAGTGCTTCAATTAGACAATAAACCAATGAAATGTATGCTAGTTGATATAAAATTGCAACAAAATGAAAGTTTACAACAACAAGAAGTATTTTGTAACAACTGCAATAAATCTGCCTTAAAATTGCTTGAAAAGACAATAAAAGGATAACATTTACTAGGAAGAATGATAATCAAATGTCATAAGGAATTTTAGAAGTGTTTAGCTAGCATTCAATGTAGATTATGCAGAAAATTTGCTGCATTAATATTGCTATAGTAGTGATTTATAACAACAAGAAGTAAATTAGTTGTCTAGGCTAGGTTAGTTTTAGTTTTACTTAGTGAAAGCTAGAAAGTTTGAGGTTTGAGTGTTGGTTTGATCTCTCAACAAAAGAAGTGTAAGGACTAGTGCCTTTGAGGGGTTATGGAGTCAAGAGTTCAACAACATTCATTTGGAGTAAGCAACAAAATGATTATATTTATCCAAGTAAATGATGAATCTTAGAAGAGTAGCACCTTAAGTCTTCGAGGATTCAATCTTTAGGGAGGTGAGCTATTAGAGAGTAGGCACTTCTAGGCCCTAGTGGTTTCCTCCTCAGATTATTGAAAGAAATATTTAGATGCAACAACAATTGATCAAGGCTTCTAAAGTGCTAACACTTTAGGGCTTTAGAAGCTTGTCAAAGTTAACTGCTTTAGCAAAGTCTAACAAATGTAGAGAAAATAAGTAGTATCTTAAGTTCTTTACTGCTGGGGTTTGCCAAGCAAACAATTTCATAATCTTTAACATGAATAAGCTATTGAATTACTGAGAGGGGGGGTGAATCAATAATAGAGCAGTTTAATCATTTTTCATGATAAAATGCAAGTGTTATATCAATGTAGCATTATCATTCAATAGTTGTAGAGTAAATAAACAATGAACAAATGAGAAATCATACACATACACAATACACCGGTGTTTTACGTGGAAACCCAAAGCGGGAGAAAACCACGAAACACTTTTTCTTATATGTCTTTAAGAATTACATTCATTGGAAGCACCAACTTCCTTTGTTTTCCAGCTGCCACTGGAAGGAGGCTCCAACCCCCTAGTTTATCGGGCTACAACCTGAGGGAATCTCTAACTGCCCTGACGTATAAGTAGAATGATGGAACCACTGTCACACTATCATTGTGAGATGTACCGTTGTAAACCTGTACCAATCAACCTACACCAAACAACATGTACCAATAACTTGAACCATGCATCAACCATGTATCAACATGTACCTCAACCTGTAATTAACTTGTACCATAAACAAGTGCATCCACCTGTACCCAACAACCCATAATCAACATGTACCATAAACAAGTGCATCAACCATGCATCAAAATGTACCTTAACCTTACCATGAACAAGTGCATCAACCATGTACCAAACCTGTACAAATAACTTGTTACATCAACCTGTCCAAACAACTTATCACAACAACCTGTCTCATCAATCTTATCAACCAAATCAGATCTACTCACCAAGATCAATCACCAAGACAACTCTCAAAGATGTGCATAAACCAAGCATAACACAACAACTCGTAATCATCACCAAGATAAATATGTGCTTCTAATACTATACCAATACAAGTAGGATACATCATCCATAAACCATGTGTCAACAATACTACTAACAAGTGCCTCCAACCATGTACCGAGTATGTACCAATCATGTATCAACTACTCATCAACTATGACTCATCAAGATGTACCAACATCATCAAATATACACCTCATGTATGTGCCAACTCATCAACTACTTGTCTTAACCATGTACCCAACATGTACCTCAACCAAAAGCCCTCATCAATTTCATCATTCAAATATGATTTGTAACTCTGTAATATGTTGATTTTTCAATATACAAGGTTAAGCATGAAGTTCATTCCATTTTAGCATTTAACTTAGCCATAACCAATAATGTTGCAACAACCAAGATCACAATAAGAAACACCATGCACACGAACAAAAGAAGTATCCTGGGAAACCCTTCTCAACAAGGGAAGAAAACCCAACGAAATCCTTTGCTATATTTTTCAAGATAAAGACCTTCACCACTAAGAAAACCTAGCACACAAAAGGGTGCTCACAAACCCTAGAAAACTAGCGCCCAAGAGAGGTGCACACTTTTTTCAAGTAAATGTGCTTGCTGAAATTTTCAAGCACACACAAAAGATATGATTCCTCAATGGGGAATTTACCTTTACTTATATTAGACTTGACCTGTCAACAAAAGTGTCTATTGGAACAATAGGGCCAATCTCTCTATCTCATAATATAATTAATGTTAACCAGATTAATTATCTTCTACATTAATTATCAATTACATTAAGGTGGGGCTAACCTGTACCCTTTACATTACAATTAGGGTTACAGACATGTCTGACTCTTGAAAAATATAGCAAGGGATCTCATGCACCCACTAGTGCTCAACCGCTAGGGGAACATCCATAGGGATTTCCATATCTCTGGCTCATTGCATTGCACAGAATAACCACTCTCACTAGTGCTCAGCCACTAGGATCACGTTCACCTGTGCTCGTCCACAGACACTTCCACTCAACATATCTTCTTTCCCACTGCATTACACATGAGAGTCATCTAGAGTTTCTTATCAACTCTCTGCTCAGAGGAGGCTAATACATCATCTTCATTTCTGTCTCATGACGATGCACCCAACACTTTGGGATTTCACACGTTCACCTTCTGCTTAGCCACATACACGTCCAACTCTGCAGATCTCCTTTCTCATTGCATTACATAGGAGAATCATCTGTAGTTCTTCTCAACTCTCTGTAAGGAGGAGGCCATCTCTACATTCCAACTCTGTCTAAGATAGGAACCACACACCCCTCTAAGGGGCTCTCTCTCAGTTTTGTGTCCTGGAGAATGTCTCACGTAGCTGCAATCATCAACACTCCCTCTCAGCTAGGGAGACATTCTTCATCATGCTAAGTCTCACACGAATGTATTTTGAACTTGGTTCTTGAATGTAGTTATCAACACTCCCTCTCAACTAAGGATGTATCCTTCACCAAGATAATTTGGTGAATATGTCTGCAATCTGCTCATGTGTAGGAAGGTATTGCAAGTGTACTATTTTCCTTTGCATCATGTCTCCGATATACTGATATTTTATCTCAACGTGTTTCAATCTTATCATGAAACAGTAGGTTCTCAAAGAGATTTACACACAACTCTGGTTATTATCATAGGATCCATCTCATGGTCAAGTAAATCTGTCAGAAGTTTGTGAAGTCATATTGCTTCGCACACTCGATGCTACATACTCTGCTTTTGTGGTACTCAAGGGAACAAGGCTTTGCTTCTTGTTGCACCAAGAAAACGTGGCAAACTTCACGGTAAAACAACAACCGGATGTGCTCTTCCGATCCACTGTACTTTCTGTCCATTCTGCATATCCCTGCAAACTCAAGTCTACACTGGAGACATATCACAGGCCATATCTAACTGTGCCTCGTAGATATCTCAATACATGTTTCGCTGCTATCCAATGAGTCTGTCTCGATTAACTCATGGAATGACTAAGTACATTCACTACATAACATGAATCAAGTATGGTGTTAACCAGATACATCAGTGATCCAATAAGCTATGGATCAATCTCGTCTGAATCATCATCATTCATTTTCTTCAAATCCATCACCGTGGATTTGCATTCTTTCATACTGAACTTCTTTAATATTCCCACTGTATATTTTCCTTGACTCGGGAAAATACCATTGGTCCTCTGTCATACTTCTTATCCCAAGAAGTAGTGCATCATACTCATATCCTTCATCTCGAAATTAGAAGTCAAAGCTTACTTGTATCCAACAACAAGACTTTCTGAATAAGTCATCAAAATCAGGCTCTCGTCACCAACACTGTAATAATATAGGTTTGGATCAACAATACTCTTGTTGAAACCCAAACTCATCAAGAATGCATCCATCTGATATAGTTTACAACTCATGGATGGTAGTATGGATGGAAGTGTATCGAGATTATTGGATCAAGTGTCTCATCATAGACAACTCCCTCTGTTTGTGAGAATCCTTTGTCTATAGATCTCGCTTTTTATTTCTCGACACTTTCATCAAATGCATGTTTGATCTTATAGATCTACTTGGAAGTTACCACATACTTCCCTTCTGGTCTCTGAACAATATCTTGAACATCATTCTTTTAAGATACACTGATATTCTTTTGTTATGGCATCTTGCCATACCTGTTCTCCTATTGCTTCTCCAAGATAAGGAGGCTCAAAATCAATGAAGTGGCTCATGACTGAAAGATAGCTCAATTTTGTTTTTTTTTGCTTTCTCGGGAAGTGCCTTGAGGGACTTGTATGCTCCTCTGCCTCCTACAGGGTGAGCCTAGGCATGCCTTTTATGCCCAATTGCAATACCTCTGGACATATCAACCGAAGCAACTGGATCAGCTGGAATAATGTATGGTTCCCTCTGAAATGCTGAAGGGGGAGAAGGTATTGTCTCACTGTTAATCTCCATATGAGATTCTTTGGATCTTTGAAAGACTATCTCTTCTTCAAGAACAACATCTCTGCTTGTCTCAATCTTTCTCCGACCAAGGATGTAGATATGGAATGTCTTCGAAGATTCACTGTTTATCCAATAAATGTATCCTTTCTCCATGAAGGGTATAGCTTGGACTTCTTCTCTTTGGGTACATGAAAATACACTAGGCACCCAAATATCCTAAAGTGTTCAATCTCAGGCTTCACTCTAGTGAAGGTTTCTTTAGGAGTTATGTTTTTCAAAGTCTAGTGAAGACTCTTGTTTTGAACATATACCGTGTCATGCATGCTTCTGATCATGCATTATTGCATTGGTTGTCTCAATGATGGTTCTATTCTTCCTCTTTCTCAAATAGTTTTGACTCCCTTTGAGTCAAGTGAGTCCATCTGAAGGATAATCATCTTCCTTTGTTCTTAACCCGTCTGGAATAAGAAAATAAGAGGAACCAAAACAAGAATATATCCTAAAGGAGAATAATGAGTACATCTATAGAATCAAAACAGTTTAAGGATTGTTGTCACAACTACAAAACCTACATGTAATGTAACAAACTTTAGAAATATAGGTTTAGAGGAATGACAATTACAACAATCAAACCTGGAGTCTTCAATTCCAGTGTGTTGTTCCTCTAAATGCACTGAGATCTCTCTGGATCCAAGACTTCAACAAAAGGTTCATTCGTCCTGCAATTACCCCCATGACAATGATACAAACAATATATATACAAGTGCATACCTGAGGGTGCTGGTATGATTTTTCAAATGGCACATGGCTGATCTCTGTCCTCTGACATTTTCATGAAGGAGGTGGTCACAATGACACCTTTTTGTATCACCCATAATAAGTCTTCCTTTGAAGTCTTGTCTTCCAGGAACTTGAAGTTGCTTGATCCATCAAGCTTATCTTCCATCATAGTTTTGATCATCATAATTTTAGATTCTTCACAACCCTTTGTCAACTGGGCTAGAAAACCTAACGGCTAGGCTAGGCTAGCACTTTTAGGTTTTGTTGGACTTATAATTGCCAACAATAAGCTTTTAAAAGATATGATAACACTGGTGAGCTAAAGAGATCCTTCAATGAGTTGCATAAACCCTAATACTGAAATTTTTGCAGAAATTAGCAAAACCCTAGAAACCTAGGGCCAAAATTTCAAAATGCTCAGAATTTCAATTTGAAGCTTACTGGAGGTGCATTGAAGGAGGCCGTACACTCCTATGATATTTTTAGCCCCAACTTCCAAGTTCTAAGTCTTGAAACCTCTTATAAAGATAGGTTGTACAAAATTTCTGGAAACCCTAGGAGGGCTGTACGGTTTTGCAGGAGAGAGAAGATGGCTGGAAATTGCTTGTGCAATGGGTTCTTCAAGACCTATGCTCTGATACCATGTTGATTTTTCAATAGACAAGGTTAAGCATGAATTTCATTCCATTTTAGCATTTAACTTAGCCATAACCAATAATGTTGCAACAACCAAGATCACAATAAGAAACACCATGCACAAGAACACAAGAAGTATCCTGGGAAACCCTTCTCAACAAGGGAAGAAAACCCAACCAAATCCTTTGCTATATTCTTCGAGAGAAATATCTTCACCACCAAGAAAACCTAGCACACAAAAGGGTGCTCACAAACCCTAGAAGACTAGCACCCAAGAGAGGTGCACACTTTTTCCAAGTAGATGTGCTTGTTGAAATTTCCAAACACACACAAAAGATATGATTCCTCAATGGGGAATTTACCTTTACTTATATTAGACTTGACGTGTCAACATAAGTGTTTATTGACACAACATGGCCGACCTCTCTATCTCATAATATAATTAATATTAACCATATTAATTATCTTTTACATTACTTATCAATTACATTAAGGTGGGGGCCGATCTGTACCCTTTACATTACAATTAGGGTTACAGGCAGGTCTGACTCTTGAACAATATAGCAAGGGATCTCATGCACCCACTAGTGCTCAGCCATTAGGGGCACATCCATAGGGATGTCCATATCTATGGCTCATTACATTACATAGAAGAACCACTCTCACTAGTGCTCAACCACTAGGATCACGTTCACCTGTGCTCATCCACATGAATGTCTACTCAACATATATTCTTTGCCACTGCATTACACATGAGAGGAGACTCATATGGAGTTTCTCATCAACTCTTTGCTTAGAGGAGACAAATACATCATCTTCATTTTTGTCTCATGATGATACACCCAACACTTTGGGATTTCACATGTTCACCTTGTGCTCAGCCACATGCACGTCCAACTCTGCATATCTCATTTTTCACTGTGTTACATAGGATAATCATCTGGAGTTCTTCTCAACTCTCTATAAGGAGGAGACCATCTCTACGTTCCAACTCTGTCTCTGATAAGAACCACACACCCCTCTTAGGGGATCTCTCTCTGGTTTGTGTTCTGGAGAATGTCTCACGTAGCTGCAATCATCAACATAATAGACCTGGTGTATATGATCATATACCTTCAAGGCTTCCTTAACTTTAACAACAAGAGACTAGCATTTTCATCAAACTTTACTTTAGTCTCACATGACTAATTTTGGATTAGTCAAAAACCCTAACTTGAAATAATCATACTATGTACTTGTAATGAATAAAGATCTAAAAATGGTACACAATGTTCTTCATTGCATTTTATGCAATTCCTCCAGATTTCACTACTTGGAACCTCTCAGAAAAGGAGTTATAGCAAAAATGGCATGCCTTGTTGAATTTTGGCTTATTCTAGAGAGCGAAATTATAGAGCATGCCTTGAACGAAATATTTGTTCTATGGATCTGAAAATTGTACATAGAATACCATAGACTGTGTAACTCTAATCAATACATTTTGTTTCACTGAATTTGGATCTGTTATGAAGAAGTTATGACGTTTTTACCCGAAACACTTGTTTTAGACTAGTTTCAAGACTAGCCACAAACCCTATTTTCCACCGAGTGTAACTCCAAAAATACAACAACCCACAAGTTAAATTTTTTATCACAGCTACTTGGATATGTTTCCTCAATAGGCTCCAAATTTCACAGTCTGAATCATTCTAGAAAAAACGTTATTGTGAAAATAGTGAGATGACCTGGAAATAACATACCTTAGAAAACATCATCAAAAGAATTTATCTTCCCTTGAATTTCAGACTTATTTTCTTTACCTTCCCTCTGAAATTCGACTTAGATATCCTTTGGTTACCGTAGTCACTTGTCGATATTCAATATGATCAAGTGTGATTAAAATGAGTGAGCCTTGCCTCTTATTTATATTTTCATGTAGCTTCCTCAAGGGGTTACCTTTTAACCATCTTAACCCACTTTCCTTATTTTAGGGTTAACCCACTTCTAACCACTTGTCAACTTAGTAATTTCTCCATTAAATTTATTATTTAAATAATTTATTTTGTATCCACTTTGACTTATAGTACACTCATCACTTCACTTTACCTCAAGGGGTTACCTTCTAACCATCTTAAACCACTTTTCTTATTTTAGGGCTAACCCACTTCTAACCACTTGTCCATTTAGTAATTTTTCCATTAACTTTATTATTTAAATAATTTATTTTGTATTCGTTTTGACTTATAGTACACTCATCACTTCACTTTATTATTTACCTTCTAAAATTTCTTAAACCACTTTGACTACTTTGACCTTTTGGGTCTTCTAGATGACTCATGAGGATTATCCAACTTCACATGGCTATAACTCTCTAACCGTGAGGAGTTACGTGTCGTTCCACATACCATCAAAAATGGCATGACATGTACTATACATCTAGAATATTCTTACTTTCAAATATATCAAAACTCATACCATTATCCATCAAGCAAAATTGGGTCCATTACCCGAACCTTTCTCCAACTTCACATGGCCATAACTCTCTAACCGTGAGGAGTTATGTGACGTTCCACATACCACTGGAAATGGAATGACATGTACTATCCATATGGAATAATATTACTTGCAAATATACCAAAACTCATACCATTATCCATCAAACAAACTTGGGTCCATTACCCAAACCTTTGTGCTACCAAAATTTGCTATCAGACTTTCTTCAAGAGTTGACATCAATGACAACCAACTCAAATAATCAACATAAGCAAATAGACCATAAACATTCAAAATGAAATGAGAATTGCAGATTTACTTACTTCACCAAGAATAATCAAGCTATGAAACCCTAGATTACCAAGTAACTTTACCAAAAAAATGATCCAAGTTGCAAGTATGAAGACTCCAAAAGAGGCGTGCATGAAAATTTCAGCCAATAAACACTAAGTAGGGCGCAAATTTCAGTCCACTTCTCTCCAAGTGAGTTTTTATGTAAAAATGAATGTACTTTATTTTTATTTATACAAAACTTTGATCCTTAATTAATTTTAGGTCAAAATTAAGGCCGACCTGGCCAATTTACAATAAAATCCAATTTTGACATAATAAAAATTAATTAGCACCTAAAGACATCTCCAAGGGTGACGTCATGCACTTCTAAGGTGACGTTGAGGCCCAAAGGTGGAACATTGAGCCTAAAATGTAGGGCGCTTGGCCTCTAGAGGCCCTAGATGATGCCCACACGTGTCACCAAACTCATAACTTCGTCCAAAATGAAAACCCAACTCATAACTTCCTCCAAAATGAAAACCCTAGCTCTAGATGACGTCCCGCGCTAACTTCCATGTGGAAGAGCAAGATCCCCCTGGGTCTAGGTCTGTAAGGGTGCCTCCAAAGGCAACACCCTTCTTTTTCCTGATGCAAATATTCAGTTTCTTCTTACCCCTTTCTGAGGTTGCAACATCCATATGTGGGCTTTAAGCCCCCATGAAGGTCCAAGCTAATCATTCCCTCATGTGTACCTATCCACTAGGCAAGGTCCTGCAACAACAACAAGTACGCCCTCTAGGGGTTCATACATCACAAGGATCATAACATGTAAATCACATCCAATAATTAAATTACCCAAACATGTGCATCAAACCCCATTTAACCCAGAAAAATGTTGAAAGATGTTACACAACTTGACAAGTTAGGTTTGGAGAAGGTCTCAGGGTGTCCTATTGGGCTAACCTCTCTTAATATTGGGGTGTTTCCCAGGTGGGATCTAATCCAAGTCATGTAAGTGTATGAGGTGGAATAGGGTGAGTATTTGGGCATGGGGTGCATGCAATAACATAGAAATGTAAAGTCTTACATGTGGGTGCCTTTGTAGAGGGCGAGTTGCACCTTGTCATAAATGAAATTGTTTCCTAGTCCATTCATTTCCTTTTATTTTTAGATTTATTTCTTTTGATATTTTGCTTTTGTGTTTCAAGGGAAAAGTTGAGGGCCACTGTCTTGGCTTGATGACCAGAGGTGACAATGTTATCCATAAACATTTCACAGAAATGAGAAGGCTGGCTCGTGATGAGACCCCCTTTCTCTTGGCTATGCCACCAAGAGCTTCTACCCTGGTTTGGTGACCAAATAGGTGGTAGTGTCATACCGCTATATGCCCATGTTCATAATAGGTTGGCTTGTGATGAGACCTCCTATCCATCAACTAGTACCTTGAGTGTTTATGTATCTTATGGGTCCCCTTTTCTTACTGAGAAGCGTTTTACTGCTTTCTCGGGGATCCTTAGGGGAAACATCTCAAAGGTTTTCAAAATTTGGCTTTTAGCTCTTGC
>WSFP011492147.1:0-14724 GCA_009831015.1 Picea engelmannii
TTTAAATGCCTTCTTCTTGATGTGCCTGTCATGATAGGCCTTCTCTCTTTCCTTTTGAACCTACTGATGGAATCCTACAATAAATTAGTCTTCCTCCAATTCAACCAACTATGCAAGCCTCTCTTGAATAGCACCAACATCATCCATATCTGTAAAGACAACAATTCTTAGGCTTGGTACCAAATATTCCATTGGAACAACAACTTCAAGGCTGTATACCAACTTAAAAGGTGTATGCATTGTCAGCTTCTTCCAAGTGGTTCTATAGGCCCATAATACTGTTGGTACTCTTAAATCCCAATCATCCATGTTCACACTGCAAATCTTCATCAGCGTTGTCTCCAAGATCTTATTGAAAGCTTCAACTGTCCCATTTGCTTGTGGATGGTATGGTGTGCTCTTCTGGTGATGGACTGCAAATTCTTCAGTCAAGGCTTCAACTATCTTATTGATGAAGTGTGTTCCTTGATCACTCATAAGGATCTTTGGGTATCCAAACATGGCTATGATGTCATCAAATATGAAACGAGCAGTTGTAGTTGCACTACAGTCCTTAACTGCTCTTGCTTTGGCCCATCAGGTCAAGTATTTTGTTAATGTAATTATGTACCTTGCTCCTGTATGCTTTCCTGGTGCATTTATAGGTCCAACGAAGTCAATGGCCCATTTATCAAATGCTTGTAGGGTCAATTTTGGTGTTAGTGTCATTTCATCTCTTCTGGAAGGTTTCCCAACTCTTTGGCATACATCATAGGGTTTGGAATAGTCTTTAGCATCTCTATGTAAGGTAGGACACCAAAGGCCAACTCTAAGAACCTTCTGCGCAGTTGCTTTTCTTGCATAATGTCATCCTGGGATGCCTTCATGAGATTCTGTGAGGATCAGTCGTCATTCTACCTCCATAACACATCTTTTTAATATCTCATCAGGTCCCATCTTGTATAGATGTCCAACTATAAGTGAGAATTCTACAGCGTGTAGTACTAGTTGTTTCTTCTAAGGAATTGTGTACTCATTAGGTGTCATTCTTGTTGATAGTAATTGATCTATCTCTATGAAGTGGTCATCGATATTTCTAATGGATAGCAGTTGTGCATATGACAGTGTATCCTCCAAACTGGTGGGCTCTTTGTCATGTTCCAACCTCGACAAGTGGTCAGGACCTTTGTTCATTCTCCCTGGATTTACTATGATCTCAAAATCATATTCCTAAAATAGAAAAATCCATCTGCATATCCTTCCCCCCAACACTGGCTTGTTGACTAGGCATTTTAGCATGGAGTGATCAGTAAACATTTTAAAGTTTCCTCCCAACAAGTAGTGGAGAAATTTTTGCAATGCATATACCATGGCTAACCCTTCTCGCTCAGTGGTGGTATAATTAATCTCAGCAGTTGATAGCTTCCTGCTAGAAAAATATAACTGGTGGTCGATGTCTCATGTTCCAGGTTGTTCTAACACAGCTCCCAAGGCAATAGAATATGCATCGACATGCACATGAAATTCCTTCTTATGTTTCATTGTGTCGAAGCTCTGTTGGCATTATTCTGTCCAACTAAACTGACAATCTTTCTTCAAAAGTTTCTCCATGGGTGTTTTGATCTGAGCGTATCCTTTAATGAACTTCCTGTAATAACATGTGTGTCCCAACACAATGCGCAGATGTTTGAATGAAGTAGGAGGTGGAAGATCAACTATAATGGTAATTTTCGATGGGTCTACCAACAATCCCTGCTTGCATACAATGTGGCCTACCAACACTCCAAATGGTGAGAATAAAATGAATTTCTTCAGGTTCAAGGCAATCTAACACTGTCTTCATTTGTCCAACATTAGCCTTAGACAATCAATATGATTCTTCAATAAATTAAAAACAGTCCAATCATCAAAATATGCTTCTAGAAATTTATGCAGAAATTCCTTGAATGCTTCGACCACCACCATGGTTGGGGAATTATTCAATCCAAATGGAATCACCGTATATTGGTAGGATCCCCATTCTATTGCAAATGTGGTATTATGGAAATCTTCCTTGGCAATGTGGATCTGATGGTATCCCAAAAATCCATCTGTAAAAGAATATACTTCTTGGCCTCCCACATTATCTAACACTTTGTCAATGAATGGTGTAGGGAAGGGGTCATGTAAACATGCATCATTCAGATTTTTGAGATCTATGTAGGTCCTGATCTTTCCTATCTTCTTGTATTGTACCACAATAGTGCTAATCCACTCTGATTCTTCGACAGGTTCTATAATTCCTACTTCCAACATTTTGTCAAGCTCAATCTTCACTTTCTCCTTATATTTAGGATTCAATCTGTAAGGTATTTGTTCAACTGGTGTTTCATATGGTTTCAAACGAATCCTCATTTCTCCCATAGGCCCTTTAATGCCCTTTATATCAGTGAAATTGGTTGGAAACAAGTCCTGATATTCATGCAGTAATTCTGTAATCTTGTCAATGGTAGCAACATCCCAATAATATCCAACATTTGCAAACTTAGGTGTCTTCTCTATTCCAATATTGACTTTCTTAATCTTGATTGGTTGTCTAATCAATGGAATCTCAACTCCTGGTCCTTCCACATCTCTTTGGACTTTTGTTTCAGAGATGTTCACCTTCCTAAGATCATCATCTTCATTAGCGTTGATGTTGTAATAGCCTTGTAATTTCTGGAGAGGCGCAATCGATTCATCCTCTTCCTGTTCCAAAGGAAGGCTAGATGCCTCCTCAAATACTTTATCTCTCACAATCTGTAATGATTGATCTACTAAAGGATATTGACTTTAAAATAAGAAGGTGGTTACAAAATTCTAAGTCATACCTTTCCAATCTATAGTGATGAGGCACAGCTCTACTTGAAGGTACCAGTTGATAGGTGTTGTGGCCAATGTGTTGATGAATTTGTGTACCCATTGTTCTTGAAGAACGTTTCTCCAGGCTTCCTCACAACTTCGCACATGGTCCTTTGGGAAGCTTCGACCTGTGTATCGAACTTCGCATCCTTCTACTCGTGCTGAGAACCGTGTTGTCATAAAGGTATGACACTATATCCAATCTATAATTTTACTTTTGTGATCCCCCCACCATCTTTCTGGGGTTTCTTTCAGGGCTTTATCCATTGCCAAAAATATTTGTTTCATTGGTACACTCTCTTAAAAGTTCGACAAGAAGGTTTCTAAAGGATTTAGACCATCAAATGTGGGTAATTTACTTATGGTTGTGCCAATCCAGTGAACTTCTCTAGTTAGTCTAGCACATCTTCTTGTAGATACTTCATACATTTTATTCTGCCAATTCTTCAGTGATTCCTCTTAGTCTGATGAGCATACGATGTCTCTCCACCAGCTTAATTTTCCATCGGTCATGGGATTAATGTAATCCTGTTGTTTGGATGTTAATTTGTATATGTTTTCCAGATCATATGTGTGGTATTCTTCTCTAATGGGCTCTTTGTATTGCTAACCTTCATCTGGATCTAAGGGTGTAATGACCCTAAGGCCATCTTTTTCAAAAGTCATACGTCTCTTCTTTAAATCAACCACAGTGGAATTATTGAAGGCCCAATCAATTGCTAACAGTGCAGGGTAAGGGCAGTTGTCATCAACTATCTCAATTACCTCAAAATATGTGAATGTTCTTACTCCATCAATGTCCACAAGGATATGTTCCAATCTGCTAAATGGACTTACAACTTGTTAGTTGGCCATCCTAAGCATGATAGGGGAATAGATCAACTTCATTTTTCCCATCAGTGCCCAGGTTTGCTTTGTCATGATATTGACCTCCGACCCTAAGTTAAGGACTACATAATCTATCTCATACTAACCTATTTGAGCATTCAAATGTAATTCCTTATTGGCTCTTGTCTTCTTACTGATTTGGTGTACTACCCTATTCAGTAAGGGGTCTATCTTTCCTACCTCATATTGTTTGATTGAATTTTGTAGCTCTTGTACAATGCTCTCATCCTGAATCAACTTAATACAAGTATATAGGAATTCCATGAGATTACTTACCTCTTTTTCTTCTTTTGGAAAATCAAACTGATCAAATTCCAGAGGCATTCCATATTCCCTCACTTCTGGTCTTGTCTTCGATGAGGAACCTTGGCCTCCTCTGAATTCTTTTCTTGCCTCCTCAAACATTTTTCTTTCTTTCTTTGCATCAAACATTTTTGTCTTCTTTGTATATTTCTTGATTCATGAGTCTTTTGTAATCTTCCCTTGGGTCAGTCTGTATTCTCCTGTAACAACGCCTCCTCTAGTTATAACAAACACTCTAGGGTATTCTCTATGAGGTTCAACATATATAAGTTGCACTTGCGGGTTCTGCTGAGGTCCTCGTCTTTCCTGAAGTTTAGCTAGCATCACAAAACAATCTTCTATAATGACACAACACCCCCTACCTCAGCAGGTTCTGCGTGACCTCCCAGTCTTAGGATCGTTCTGATTTCTCCTCGAGCCGAAGTGGCTCCTTTAGTTGCCTGCTAGAACCTTCAACGAATCAGATCCGCAGGTCCTACGTGAAAACTTGCTCTTAACAACATGCACTCAGCGTGAATCTTCACCTCCACATGGCCACCAGACATGACCTTCCACACAACCTCCCAGATATGACCGTGACCCTTTGCCAAAAAGGATTTTCAAGTTTCATGATTTCGCATACCCGGATGTCAAGAGTTCTAGCTCTTCGATCTCCTGAATACCGAAATGTTGAAATACCGAATCCCGGTCTTTCTAACTATGTACTCCATGATCACAATCCTTCTTTCGGAACTATGGGGTTTCCAACGCCGAATGCTTCGATACCTTGTCTTCGAGATTCCCAAAAAGTCGAACCTTGGTATGCCGAAATATGCAATCTTGAGACCGCAACCCCATTCAACACTACGTCGCATTTTGCGACTTAGGGAGTTTCACCGTCAAGTTTCCCGACTCTTTGTCCTCGGGACTTCTGAAATCCCGAACCCTGGTATGGAGAAATCTGATCCTGTCTCGTGACTCAGCAATACTCCTCTTGTGTTTTCGGGAATTCGTGTTTTGGAACTTCACGAATCCCAACGCAACAATTCCTTGTCCTCTCGTACTTCCGGTATCCAAAATACCGAAGTATCGAAATCCCGAAACTCTGGTCCTCCTTCTCCTAAGAAAGAACATCTATGAGCCTCCCTAATCCAACAGCTCATATCCTTTCAGGATCTCGTGGGTCAAGAGTTCTGAACTCTCACCCCTGCATCTTCCAGTAGCCGAAATACAGAAATGCCTTTTTGGGGATTTCCCTGAAACCTCAACTGTATGCATTTTTCGGGACTTCAGGATTCACGATTTCACGAATCCTCCATGACAAATGTTTTCTCCTTCGACCTCCTGGTATCCGAAACCCCGATATGTTGAAGTGCCGAAGTTTCTGCTCCAAAGGCAAGTCGCGTTTTGCGACTTCGGGGTTTTCATTGTGAAGTGCCCTGGTCTCTTGTCATTGGGATTCCCAAATTTCTGAACCATGAAATGTTGAAATGTTCTAGAGGATCCTCTCCTTTTCATACGAGTATTAAACCTCGTGCAGCTCTCCCTGGATCCGATGGCTATCGGTCCTCCGTGCAAAATCTGACGGTAGTTGTATCTCCTCTCTGAGCATGTATTTCCTCCCTTTTCTTTGGAAGATTTTCCAAGTTCCAAAGGTCTCAGCCTTTGCTTCCTTCTCTTCTACTGCAAATCATTTAGCCTCGTCTCCCTCTTGCATTCTAAGGACACTTTCCCTCCTAAGATTTCGGGACTTGTGAAGCCTTGAAAGGTTTTCCCTGACTTCCTACACTCCTTGCAGTTGTTGCTCTACATGCAAAGGCACTCTTGCTCCTGAGCTTTATTCTTCTCTGGAACCTTGAAATATTTCTCAACTTCTGCACTCCTTGTAGAGTCTTTGCACACACAAAGGTGCTATCTGTCCTGAGCTTGGGAACTTGAAACAAGTTCTTCCTATGCACACTCCTTGTGCTTGACGAGCCTTCAGGCGACTGTCTGTCTGTCAACACTTTACTCAGGTGTTGGCCTGGTGCACTCCTTGCATAGGTCTTTTTCCTCCTTGAGATTCCATTGCTTAGACCCCAATGGTATTTGTTCCTTTCTCTCCTTGAAGGGATTGAAATTCCCTTTGGCAACTTCCTACTCAATCACTCCTTGCTAAGCTTGCAGGGTATTCAACAACCCTGTGAAGGTCCTCCTGTGACAATTCTTTTTCCTCAGAACTCTAAGAGTTCTCTGTGCACTCTAGAACCTGCTCAATGCCCTTCTGACAGAGCTCTACAAAACCCACAGTGGTTCTGGTCTTCACCTCTGAACTCGAACAAGAGTTCTCTCCTTGTGCCTTCTATACATGTGCTCAATTCCCTCCTGGAAGAGCTCTACAAAATCTTCAGTAATTATGTCT
Organism: Picea engelmannii; assembly: GCA_009831015.1. Taxonomy (NCBI): domain Eukaryota; kingdom Viridiplantae; phylum Streptophyta; class Pinopsida; order Pinales; family Pinaceae; genus Picea; species Picea engelmannii. The sequence goes on from WSFP011492147.1 coordinate 6,431, forward strand.
TCTCTGTGCCTTCTATGCACCTGCTCAATGCCCTCCTGGCAGAGCTTCTACAAAATCCCTCAATGATTATGATCTGTCATGTTCTCTCTTATGCACAGTCTTACCTCCAAGGTATTCAACAACCTTGAGGAATCTCCTTGAGTCAGCGACTTCAGCTGGTGTGCCCTCCTGACACGTCCTTGCCCAAATTCCAAAGAATTCAGGAGTGCATCTATGCACTGGCTTTCAGAACCCACAGCATTCTGTCATACCCTCTTGACATGAAGCCTCAAAGAACCCCAAACCTGGAATCAAAGAACCCACAAATAGCAGAACCTATCTATCCCTGCAAATGCATACCTAACATACATCTACAACATATCATCAACACATAAAGACATTCATTCATGAATACATAAGCACGTGAACAACAACATGCAGGAAAAATTGCTCTGTTGAATTTATATAAAATATCTCTTTACAATGTCTTCGAGCTCGGACTGCAACAGAGTCTCGGCTCTCTCTTCTCTAACCTATCTTCCCTCTCTACAGATTCTCTTCCTCTTTTCAAAATAAGATGTTGAAATATCTTTTACATGAGGGGGATCTTCGATATATTCCCTCCATCCTCACCAACCCTATTAAATTACATTAAATTTACATTGAATGGGTTGTCTAGTCCAGATCGGAGCTAGATCCAACCTTACAACCATTAAAGTCCTTCTTTAACTACAACCTGATCAAAGTCACGACTTTGGCTCTACCAACCTTACAAACATTTAATACAAATTTCAAATTCAAAATTTGAAATGAGAGGGTTGTGCCTCTCCTTCTTCATTGAATGCACATTCTGTTGGCTGGTTGGATGGCTTGGAGTGATGCTCCTGCATCATATAACATGTTCAAACGAGCTACAATAGCTGCAAATAGTACAAGGGTTCTGGAAATCCCTTGCGAGGTGTCCTAGTTGTGCGCAGTTATAACAGATTATCTTTCCTCAACCTCGACCCATTCCTCGTCCTCGTCCTCATCCTCTGAATCCACCATGAGGATTAAAGTTTCCTCTCCCAGGGGAGTTATACTGCGTAGTGTTTCCTTCTTGTGGTACTTCACCTTGAATCTTATATATGTCTTTCGACCTTTCATGCATGATATCGTAAGCCCTACAATCCCTATCATCATGTCCCACAGACTTATAGAATGTGAAATAAAAATTTGTAGGTGTCTGAACATATTTTTTCATGTAGTAGCACTCACCAGGGTGATGCCTATTTCTGCATACCTCGCACCAGGGTAAGGTGACTTGCTTCAAAGGGCTCGGAGATCCAAAAGCCAATTATTCATTGAATAGGGGGAAGTGTTCCTGATCATGTCCTTCTGATCTGCATCTGACACACCAGATGTCTTCTCTTTTATATTTTCCCTTATCTTTCTTCATATCTTTGACCTGCAAAGACAAACTAGTCACCTGGCTCAAGATCTTACTCATACCTGCGTTGGATTCTCCCATAGGGGTTGATTATAGCTTCATGAAAATATCAAGCGCCTCATACTGTGAAGCAATATTCTGTTGCATCAGAGGAACTCTGATGTGTGGTAAGAGGGAAAAAATGAACCATTCTTTGTTCTGTTCATCTAGGATCTAAAAATTCAATCGGCCTGTCAAGGTTTTGAATCTCTATTCGAATTCCCAAATAGGTTTGGCCACCTTCTTCTTGATCTCTTTCATCTCTGTAATACATTGTGACTCTAACTTAGGTTTCTTGAACTCTGCATTTAGCACATTCTTAATATGATTCAGTGGCTTCAGCTGTGAAAGTCCTTGAACAAGATTCATGTACCAACTCAGTGCACGATCCCTTAGAGTGGTACTAAACTGGGTTCTTTTGATAGCTTCTTCAGTGGCATTTTTAATATTCCATACATCTTCACATAGGAACCAGTGTTGATCAGGATATTCATATCCATCTCCCCTAAATATAAGAAGTCTCATCTCATCTACCATAGATCTTCCTAGGGTCCCTGAATGAGTATGTGGTGGGTTACTAGTGACAATGCTCTGGGTACTCTTGTGGCTGGGATTACTCTGATTTCTTAATACTACTGAATCAACAGGAGGGATAACAATAATTACTTCAATAGTCTATGCAGTTTTTGAAGTCTCATGTTCTTCTCAGCGAAGCTCTTTAGCTTTACCTTCCTCTGTCCAATCAGGTTTTGAATTCTCCTCGTCTGTCAGATCTACCTCTTCCCCACTATAGAAACCTTCTTCCCCATAGTTCTTCTTGAACAGGTTCGCAAGGTGAACTTCTTTGAACACTCTCCCACTGTGTGTATGTCCAGCTTCTGTGTCACTGTCGTTGTCCGAATTCTTGAACATTAGCCTTTCTAGATCCGACCAATCTACTGTATCTTCAATATGTTCTTCTCATGCAATGACATCTTGATTCTCAACTTCAGGAATTGTAAAAATTTCCCTCTAGGTCCCTTAAAGAAATATCTCTCAGCTTGGCTATATGAATCTACTCTGTCAACAACAAACTTTGTGATGTACCCTCCAATGGTGCTATCAAACCAATGATCTACTGCTCATAGACACGGTGTTATCAACTCCTTTTAGCTTCTTGATCAGCTTTGATGTCAAAACCACAGTATCTCTAGATCGGATCTTGAACTGGGTATCTGCTAATCTAGCTAGCCACTCATGCAGCTCTTGATGGATTCCCCATATGAAAATTTCTTGTATATCAGTGAAGATATATTTATCCAACCAATCCTCTGTACTAAGATTAGGGTTCTTTTTATGGGCTTCAACGAAGTCCTTTTCTTGATCCTCTATCCACTTTTGAGTCTATATATTTGATGGGAACCACCTTGACATTCCCTCAAGAAGATTCATGTCCCAGCAACAAAACCATTTTTTGGCACAAGGGCAGACCCAAGGTTCAGTTCTAAGAGTGCACTAACAATCCCTAACTACTAGCCCTTTCGGCAACACTTGCGAAGCAGATGCAGTCTCACCTGAACCAGTTATGAGGGGGTTGTAGCACAGAGATGTCTACAACCAAGGGGAATATCAAGTGGATCTAATACAAGAACAACACATCATTCATATATTGCTTATCCACTAGGATCTACTCTGTACATCTACTTATTAGATCTAAAACAGTAATGCAATTACAGTATATCAATGACAGAGATAGAATACCAATCACACACAACATAAAATATACGTGGTTCACCCTCTCTCTAGGGCTACATCCACATAACTGTTCTTTATAATATATTAAGACGAAGGATACAGTTCTTGTCTGCACCATTAGCTAGCAGATCTCTCTTCTTCTCTTCTCTCTCTCTTCCCTTCCTGCACACCCAACTGTAGGGTTGATCTTCGCACCCAGCTGAAGATCTTACAATACCAGAAAGCTCTTACACTTAACACTTCTCTCTTACACAACAATAATCACTCTTAACATCAATACAAATATACCCAATAATATCGTATCCCCCCCAAACTAGGTCCTCATGACCTTTATTTATACATTACAATCACTCACCGACATCCTTAGGCTGAAACCTAGGTGTACAAAACCCTAGATACCAAAACCATAGTTGTCTAAAACCCTAGGTAAACTTGACCTGTATTTTTAGGGCTTCACCAACCTATCGTTCCTTCCTTCTCACGCGGTGCTCCAAAGAATCTAACGGTGGATTTTTTTGCTTGCTGAGTTGTCCATGATCCTTCTTCCTTGTTGATCTGTCCTCCTCAATATCCTCATTCATCGGCTTGCTTTCTCGGACTTCGCTCCATTTTGTTTTCTCTTTTTCTCACTTCGACCCTGTAACAGTCACTGTGTCTTCTGTGAAGTTCACATTCTCCTTTTTCTTCCTTGATCTTCACGTACTTCGATACCCAAGGGCTAACACACAGCATGCAGAATAGCCAACATTTCCTTTCCATAGATTGATTTTCCCAAATTTCTCTTGGACAATTATTTTCTAGTAAAGGCCAAAGGTCGACCCTCTTGCATAAGGACAGTGCCAATTCCTTTCCCGGAAGAATGAAATTCTAGGAAAAAGGTCTTTGTGAAATCAGAAAGGGCTAGGACTGGAGTGGTGCACATGGCCATATTCAAGGTTTGAAAAGCCCGAGTAGCTGTTGGATTCCAAGTGAAAGAATTATTTTTAAGGAGTGTAGTGAGAGGTGCCACAATCTTTCAATAATTATTAACAAACTTGCGATAATAACCTGTTAAACCCAGAAATCCCTGCAAGATTTTGAGAGTCTTTGGGTGAGGCCAATATTGCATAGCTTCAATATTTTTAGGATCCACCCTATTGTCGTCCTTTCCAACAAGATGACCCAAGTACTCTACTTATGAGGAGCCAAAAGCACATTTAGATTGTTTGAGGAAATTTTGGTGCTGAGAGAGTAGATGGAGAACTCGATCCACATGAGAAATATGGTCTATCCATGTTTTGTTGTAGATGAGGATATCATCAAAAAACGCTAACACAAAATAATGGAGAAAAGGACGGAAGACATGATTCATGAGGCTTTGGACACAAGCCAAAGGGCATGACCAAAAACTAATAGTGCCCCTCACAAGTTCTAAAGGTAGTCTTAGGAATGTCTTCTTATTTCATACGGATCTGGTGGTAGCCCAAACAAAGATCAAGTTTAGTAAAGAACTGGGCACCACTCAATTCATCCAAGAGGTCATCAATGATAGAAATGGGAAATTTGTCTTTAATGTTGAGTTTGTTGAGGGTGCGGAAATCAGGACACATGTGCCAAGAACCTTCTTTCTTAAGGACCATGACCATAGGAGAAGAGTAGGGACTCGTACTAGGGTGGATAACACCTGTGTTGAGCAGTTCTTGAACCATTTTCTCAATTTCATTTTTTGGGGAAAAGGGGTGACGATAGGGACGGATATTGGGAGGAATCATTCCTGGGACAAGGGGAATGGAATGATCATGAACACCATAGGAAGGAGGGAGTCCCTGGGAAGTGGAAAAAACCATTGATTTTTAGAGAGGATGGATTGGAGGTCTTGTGACACAGAGGGTGTCTCATTGGCTTGGATGGCATGGAGTTGTGAAATAATGCCATAATGAACTTTTTTTATCATCTTTTCCATGAGATGGGAACTAATGATCTCCGGGGAACCGGTGGTGATTCCTTGGAACTTATATTGTTGGCCCTCTGGGTTGAATTGCATGGTTAATTTCTTAAAATCCATGAGAATGGGATCCAAAGTCCTTAGCCATTATGCACCCAACATATGTTATTTTAGATGGTAGTCACCAATTTGGAGACACAAATTTTCACAACACCCCTCCACATTTCATGGACCCACCGTTGGCAATAATGATTTGGAAATTATTGACTGCACAAATATAACAATTAGTTTCTTAGGCAATGCGGAGATGAATAAAAGTATGGGTTCTTCCACTATCAACAAGAATCATGACCTTCCCATGCATGATGTAACCAATTAGCTTGAAGTTTTGGGGAGCAGAGAATCCAGTGAGAGAATTTAGGGAAATGATCGGTTCTACTTCAGGAGGGTCTAAGGGAGGGGTTATGTCTATGGGTTCAGGTGACACAGACACAAGGGGAGTCTCAACATCCTCTTCTAAAACATCATCTGAGATGGCCATAAAAATATTTTGTTCCTTGCACTTGTGTCCCAGAAAATATTTGTCATCACAATTATAACAAAGGCCTTTGAGTTGGCGTTCATCCATTTCGGCCCTAGTCAATTTTTGGATCTTGAGTGGAGTAGAAGGAGGAGTGGGAGTTACTGGTTTAGTGAAAGGAATAAAGGAGAGTTTGTGGTTTTGATAAGAGAGAACATGCTTTTCTTCCTTAGCTCTTTTAGTAGCGTCCACCCAACTCTGAGGCCTAGCCATGAGGACATGATCGTGAATCACATCCTTCAGGCCACTGATAAAACATTCTTCGAAAAAAACATCACACATGCCCTCTGTATGAAAATCCAGTCGCTCAAAAGCAGTTATAAAGTCTTCCACTATGCCAGATTGTGTCAACTTTGTCAAACGGCCTAAATGGTTTGTGTCAGTGTCAATGATCTGGATTATTTTTGGCACGAAATGAGATCGGAGATATAAAAAATAAATGAACAGAGATATTGTAGATATTCAATAATATAACATAAATTTATCAGAGATGCAACCATAAACACAGATATACAGTAATACACGATTTATATTAATGATATAAATGTACAGAGACTGTAAAATACAGAGTGAAAGAGTCGATAGAATGGTGGCAGCTCATCTCTGAGAAGAGATGTGACGGCTACTCGCATTTGCAAGAAGATGATTACAATGAGGCTCTGAAGGCCTTTTTACAATAAATAGGAATGCCAATAACCCTAGACATCCAAAAAAATAACCCTAGGAGATGAAGTTCCAAAAGTAATGTGGGCCCCGTTTGGGTAAGTTAGTACATCAACTTCCCGGGGTCGTAACTTTTGAATACAATCTTCATTTTAGGCGTATGATAGATTATTGGAAAGGTATCATAAAGGAGATTCATTTTGAGGGCTCAATGATTCCTTTGGATATAATTGAGAACATTGATCTCAAAAAACCTTCGTTTGGGCCCTCAAAATGGCCTCGAAAGATAAAAACTGCTAAAAATAGTAAATTGCCAAAATTGCCAGAAAATGGTTTTGAGCCAGTCGGAAAAGGTGGGTGGCCACCGATATCCACCTAGATCAATCCTCCCTCCTTAGGAAGCAATGGTATCCATTGCGTTGAGTTCCCGGGGGAGAGGGAAAGGCGTTTGTTGAATTTGCATCTTGGTGATCTACTTGTATTGCTGGAGACATCGCGCTGCTTAGTTTGTGGAAGTTTGTCATGAACCTGTTGAAGCTAAGGTTGTTCAACAAGTCGAGCTACATGAGAGGATGGTGTGCAGAAGGAATATTTGCACTTTGATGCAACCTTGTCGACCTGCCTCTGTTGGATAGAAGGTGCAGGCGGTGAGGTTGTAGTGGTTGCAGTGTCCTTCAGTTCCCCTTTTGAATAGATTGTGAAGAAGATGAATTTTTTAGTATGAGATACTACCTTGCGACACTTTTTAGGTGGAACAATAGTTGGAACTACCTCTGGTATTTTGTAGAGATGACCCCCCAAAGTAACAATGATAGTATGGGGTCGAGACTCATAAACAGCATGGCGTCTCCACATATATGGTTGGCCCAAGATAAAATCACAGACATCCAGTGGGGAAACATCACATAATACCTCATCCTTGAACAGTTGGATGTCGTATGACAATCGACACTGTTGGCTGAAACGGAGATCTCGTCCTTACCGAAACCACTCGATGTTGTATGGTTGTGGGTGTGGTGTTTTCGAAAATACCAATTGTTTGATGACCTCTACTGAGATAAGGTTCTTCTGGCTTCCTCTATCAACAATAAAATGTAGTGAGGTCCCCTTCACCCACATCTGTGAATGAAAAAGGTGCTCCCCCTCTTCAGGATCTGTTGGTTCTTCTGGTTGAATTGTTGCAGTCACGAGAATAGCAATGGGGTCTGCGTCAATGATCTTTCATTTACCAGTATCTTCAAAATCAGATTCTGAATCAGGGTTCGGCTCCTTGTCTTTGATCTCAGCCACCAATGACTATTTTCAATGACCTTCATCGATGTTGTGCCAGGGGATTTTGTGGAAATCTCACCATTTTCCGGTGTCCTTCTTTGTCTTCCTGTGGCCCTTCTTTTCCTGTGCCTTGGACTGGTTTTTGGGAGACTGTTTTTTAGGGTTGTCTTTGTCATACTTTGGTTGTTGTGGATTTTCAAATCCAAACTCCTGTTTTTTCTAGTTCTTAAATTTATTCTCGATTTTAATAGCATATCGATAGGCAGCAAAGAGTGATAAGATGTCCAAAAATTTCATTTCAGTTTGGATGTATCTGTGTAGAGCCCCACGGTATTTTAGAACCAAATGTCGTTCAGAGTCTTTGATACCGAGTTTGGTGCACAAGGTATGGAAGGTATTGGTGAACTCTAGAACTGCTTGGCCCCTCTCTTTCTGCAGTGTGGTCCATCTTATGTACTAGTCCTCATAGTTTCCAAAAGGGTAATATTGTTCCTTTACCGCATCCACAAAAAAATCCCAAGTGGGTTCGACCCCATATATTAAGGACTCCTCTATGGAACTCTGCTCCCAGTAAGTTTCCCACCAATGTTTGAGATGGGGGAGAGCCTTAAGGAGCATGAAGATGATCTTTTCTCTGTCGGAAAAATTGTGAACAGAGAAATAACCTTCTAACA
>WSFP011492150.1:0-14723 GCA_009831015.1 Picea engelmannii
ATGTTTATGCCATTATTATAGTTCTTTGCATTTCAATAGATAAGAGCATCATAAGAACAAGATCACTGAGAAATACACATTCACAAGAGACACAACATTTATCCTGGGAAACCCTCTAGGAGAAGAAAACCCAGCAAAAACTTTCCTATCATAAATAGCTTATACAATGTTCAAGAGATAACTCAAACCAATACAAATAGTCCTCTCCAATATATGCGCCACCCTTCTCCCTCTCTCCAATTGGTAATTGGAGCTTGCCTCATAAGAGAATGAGCAAGTGAGTTGTGTGTTTGAAGTGAGGCGCTAGCCTCTTATTTATACAAGACTGGCATGTGTGAAAGGTCACAACTAGCAGGGCCGACCTCTCACTCTGGGTGGGTAAACCCACCTTTAATTAATTATGGGTCTTCAATAGTAACTGTTGGGGCCGACTTCTTATTCTGCCCTTTGTAATTGTCCGATTACCAATCCGCAAAAGGGGATTTGGTCCTTATACAATTACCGACATGATTAATCCACAATGGGGATTAATCCAATAAAAATAATAATAATAATGACATGATTAATCCTCAATGGGGATTTAATCCAATGAATAAAATATTAATAAGAATGCTCTTCGCAGTTACATTATTTCAACAGAGACCACTCAACAAAACGCAAGAGAATTTCTGTGAGTGACATGTCTAATTACCCCGAAACCAAATATCAACGATGTTGAGCTATCAATCCAATACAATGAGGAAACAATAGTATGCCCAATCCCATTTCTGAAAGCAATGAAATTGCAACAAAACCATATTGTTTAAAAAAAAAAAAACGTGACCATCTCTGATGGTGCAATCAAACAATATTCATAGCATATACAATGGATAGCCACGCCACAATTATCACAATTGCATTACTCTCATTTGGCGATTTAAAAAACACAATCACAACAACCAACAACTCAACTTAACATTATGTAGGAAGGCCACTCATATCAATGCATTACGCATGAAGCATCGATGTGATTTAATCAATTATAAGCTAATGTTGGGTTTACAATTCAATAATTACATGGTAAGAGAGAACAATTGTGTATTTAATCTCATTCTCTAATCAATTAGTTAACCAAACTGATCTATTGATCTGACTGTTATAATATCCAATGTAGTGACCAAATACCAATAACCAAAACCATTGTCAACATAATCAAAAGAGACGAGCCAGCAATCGAACATTGTCGATGATACCCCACCAACTCATAAAAATCAAAAAATAAAACTAACAAGATATAACGGCTCCAAAACGGGCTTGAATAATCAAGGGTTCGCTATGTGGATCATCACTGGGAGACTGGAGTCGACCTGTAACAGTGGGTGAGAACCTCTGAGATCATACGGTAGACACATGGGTCATACCACCAACAACTTCATAGACAGGGTGATAGTTCACGAAGTAGGGGAGACTAGGAATAGAGGAGCCAAAAGGCTTCATTTTGGTATGTAATAACATCGATAACATGCAGGGTATAACCCTTTTGGTTTTCTCAATAAACCCAAAGAATGTTGAGATAAAACAGAGCCAAGAGAAGCAATCAATCTTAAGCAGGCCCCTTGGCATAATAGTCATTGTAACCTACAACGCAACATCAGTAGCATGAATGAACCCATAATCAGGTGAACGATACACAGTGACATAATGTGGTTCAAACCCAGCAACCCCATAATCAGCAAAACGACTGGGTATGGTGACAAGAGAAGAGTGGAGATAGCCAACCAATCTGGACCGCATAAAACCCTCCAACTAGAACCAGTAAGGATGACAGAGAGCCTTCATGGCTTCTAATCCTCAGAATAATCAATAAAAAAAGTGACTTCAACCATCATTTTCATTTGCCATGAAAATCACACAAACAATCTATTCTAGGGAAATATCACAAATTTACACAGTTGCCAGACTTAAGGAAAGAACATACCCATACATCACCGAGCCAATATATATTTCATAACCAGAGCAAGTTCATGGATGGCGAAAAGACATACATGTAACCACGAAAACCTTAAAAATGTGAGCTTGGCCGAGTGGTTCTTCCTCTGCTTGAAAATCGGAGCTTAACCACAACGAACGCAATTGAACAATAGCCAAGCCATGGTGATGGCCAGTGGGAGGGGTATGGAGTGGCGTGCAGTAAATGCACATCGCCTCCAACCTCCAATCATTCAATTCCTTAGTACACGCCAGCCCATTAATCCATCAATTCATTCAATTAAACCATGCATCGAAACCAACATCCATTAATTGCCAAGAGCACCACCCTATGCCACATTAACCACTGCCAACCATACAATAGAACATATCACATAACTCAATAAATCATATAGCCACTAACCCCGCTAGCTAGGACTAACAACGGTCCTTCTAATTCCAATGCATGCAGTGTAGCATATTAGTATAGTCTAGTTTATTCCCCTTGCATTTTGTTTATATTGCTTTTATCTCTTCTAAATGCTCTTGTGTGTTGTTACTAGCATGTCTCTTGTTTAGGTGTCACAGTAATGAATCCAGGAACAGATAACAAGAGTAACAATGGATAACATAGGCCATCGTAATATGAAATTATAGCTTAGAGAAATATAAACAAGACATAACATGCTTTATCCATCATTCATTTGTTGCAATCAGAGCCAACACATAATAGGTCTTATCCATTTCCAATAAAACCAAGATTTCATCAATCATGTAGAACCTTGTAAGCAATGTCGAGCAACAACATAAACATAAATTAGAGGCAGATCTGATCTCCCAATCTACAAGGGGGTCCCACCTACTAGTATCAAATATCTTGTTAGCTTATAATAATAGGCTTTAGCAATACTTTGTAGGCAAGATCCTTGTTGCGATTTTTTAATCATCAACAAACTGGCGACTCCACGGGGAAATTGTTTTTCAACAGATTAGAATTCAAAACTCATGGTCTCGTAGGTCAAGAAGATATAACCAGGAAGATTATGAAATAGGAGGAAGTGAGCGGATTTAATGGAAAAATGTTTGGGAATTCAGGAATAACTCATGAAAAGTGTTAAGTATGAGGGGTTTTACCACTATATGCATAATCGTTCAACCGGAATCGACTCTTAACTTCAAGGAGAAAATTTATGGACTTGCTCTCTTAAATTCTCAAATGGATGAAGAAAAGAAAAGCAGAAGTGGGATAACCCAAAGAAACTTTTAGACAGCAGTGGAGGCAGATAACAATTTCAAGAGCTTTTCGAGGAAAACATTGTGACAGCTGTGTGAGCTTGATTACTATTGACCAACAACATCTCACGGGAGTGACATTGTGGCAAAACTGATCCAACATCTTATTTTGACCAAATTAACTAAAAGATGGTAAGCAACAAAATCATGACAGAAGTAAAATTAAAACAGCAACAATAAAATGACAGAAATGTAAAAGTAGTAAGAAATGTTTTAAAACAGAAAGCGGGAGTCAAACTACTATAAAGCAGAAAAGAAAAAGTTCAAAATTGAAAACAGAGCTAGGTTACTAGTATACAGAAAATCCAAATGACATTAGAACATTTCACGTTGGCCCCTCGTAATGTTTTAAGTGAGAATCGTTAGTGTTGTAGGAAAACAATTGCTTCTGTAAATCCTTTAGAATGTAAGAGTTAGTATCCAGGAGAAAAGAAATCTTGAAAGGACCCAGAAATAACACTGGGAACTCTGAGGAAACTATCAGCCCTTTAACATATATAATTAGATCATCAAGATAGATATGGATACTGATCAATTTGTCAAGAGTTGTTCGTATAGGTATTTTAAAAGTGGTACTTGCATCAAGTAAGCCATAAAGCAGGCATTTATAAGTCATGGTACCCCAATTAGTGATAAGAGTGGTTTTGTTAGCATCTACCCCTTTTTCCTTAATTTGGATGTAACCTTAAAAAAATTCAAGTAAGGGCCTCATCTGTGACCTTACAACCTGCCACAGAAACAATTCCATGTTAAGAGGAGGGAAAGGATTTTTCGTAATAGCCTGACTGACTGTGCGAAAATTAATGCAGGTTAGAATATAATTAGTGGCCTTCGGAACATGACCCCAATTGGAAACCCATTCAGGGTATTTGACCAAAAAAATGATCCCAGCCATTAAGAAATTTTCCAAACCCCTCTGAAAAGTTGTTTTAAATGCAGAGTTAATAGGTCTTTGTTTCTACCTAACTGGTTTCTTGCCTTCCTTGATGGGGATAGCATGTTGTATAAGACCAGGATCAAAACCACGAAGATCCTCATAAGACTAAGCAAAAACATCTTGAAATCCACCAAGTAGCTTGGCCGGCTTCATTTCTTCTTTATCAAAACATTGGGAACCTATTTTAACATTCTTTGACGATTCGGGTGCCCCAATGTTCAAGGAAATGGTTTCACCCACCTTCCTTCTTGAATCCTCTTCTTTTTTTTCTCTTTATTGCCTACATCACTCAATGAAAACGAACTCTCTAGAGGATTCAGGCCCTTAGGAATCTTGTTGTCTTCTATGGATATAATTCCCTTAGGCTTAAGAGGTTCATTTTGAATGAAAGAACAAATGCTCTCACCGTTAGGGAAAACTTGCCAAGATTCTATATTGTCAAGGATATGCAGACGATATAGAGGTCGAAAAGTACAATCAGGTCTATGAGGAAAAATTTGATGATTAGGAGAAGCTACAAAGATAGCTAACTGATCAGCCATTGAGTTTAACTCCCTCTTAACATGAGTGATGTTGAAAGATAAAAGGTTCGAGATAAGCGCCCAAACAGTTTGGGTGTATCGTTTCATCAACTTGTCACTAGGAGAGAAAATTTTACATACAAGATTCATGACAAGCTCGGAATCCCCAAAAACTGAAAGGTGGCCACAGCCAAGATTATAGGCGTTCTCAATACCTAATAATAAAGATTTGAATTCGGTGATATTGTTTGTGCAAGCAAACTCCAACTTATAAGAAAAGTTATGAATTTTTCCTACAGGAGAAATCAAGATAATGCCAGCTCTATTACCTTCATTAGAGCATGAACCATCAAAGTGAATGTGTGACATACCATCATCTAAATCAATTTGTTCCAAGGAAATGTTATCCTCCTCAGCAAAGATGGAATACACCCCTAGGTCCTCTTCGATATAATTCACATTAGGTTGTGGAACACTCTCTATGTAAGGTGAAATCCTCCCCTCTCTAAGGACTATAACGTTTTTACCATTCCGATGAACGGATAAGTGTGTCCTATCGAGTGAGATGTATCCACCCATCAAATCTTGCCAATCTCTTCCCAAGATGATTGAGTAATTGCTTATTGGCATATCAATTAACTGAATACTAAGGGTTGTCCTTATTTTAGGGTGAGCGCACAAAACTAAGGTCACATCTTTAATCTCGCCTATGGTTGTTTGTTGTAGACTATTATAGGAGAGCATGCTTTTGGCATTTTCATTTGTACAGGTCAAGCCTAGCTCTTCCATAATAATATTTGACATCACACTTGGGCCTGAACCGCCATCAATGAGGCAACAATGGGCAATCTTATCCATAATCTTTACAGAAATATAAAAAGGGGTATTTTTTACAAGGTATCTAAAGTTATTTACACCTACTTTATTTACAGACGAATCCTCTTCGTTCACCTCTTCAGAGAGATTGGCTACAATGGAAGCTTTTCATTCCATGAATTGTTTCAAATGCATCTATTGTTCAGGAATGACAACCATGTCCAGAAGGGTTGCATCTGCTTTGATGTTGGCCAACTGATTCAAGATATTGTACTTGGAAGAGGGGAGAGGGGAAGTTGTTCCTTGACTGTCATGAACCTTAGGAACCTAAATAGTAGCAGCGGACGAGGATGAGCTCGGGATAGAAGAATTGCGGGGAGGATCAAATTTGCCCTTGGGGGCATAGGCTTTGTTCCTAGTATTGATGATCATGACATCTTTTGGCTCTGCAAAATCTAGGACAACGATAGTAGTTTCTGGTCTTTTACCAAAGATATTTTCTCTGGCACTCTTCCTTACCTCACATGTGGCTTCCTCGTGGTGTTCCTCGCAGAAGTTACACTAACTTTGAGGCAACATAGCTTTAGGTTGAAAATTGTTTTCAATAGGATTTCTAAAGGGGGGTGAAAAAGAGTATGAATCTCTAGGGGTGAGAGGGGAGATAGTTCCCTTTCACTCGAACACTATCATACGATTATTCATGTCTTGTACTAGTTGTAAGAGGGTGGGCATGTTTGTCTGTTTAACTGATTTCGCCTGAGGAAGACATGTTCTTTCAAGTTGTTCTTCATACTCTAAACAAGTATGCAAAGCGGAACTGAGAATATCAATGGTTTTTTCCTCAAGCCTATGATGGTAGGGGGAAGGTAGTGCATTGTAGTAATGCATGAAACCGGCTTGGTTCTGAGGTCGAATGAGTTCAGGGATCTGACTGTATAACTTAGTGAAACGCAAGTTGAAGGACTTGATGGTCTCACCATCCTTATAGGTGATGTTATTGTATTCCCATAACTTCTCAATTGGGCTTTTAGATTGCCCATAAGTGGATCTGAACCAATAGATTAACTCCTCCCAAGTAGATAGAATCTTAGGAGGAAGGTCAAAGAAATCATCCACATCCTTTCCCTCCAAGGAATTGACGAATAAGCGCATGCATGTATCATTGTCATTGGCTCCTATGTTGTGACAAGCATTAGAAAATACCAACAGGTGTTCATTGGTAGTGACAATGTTATTTCCTAAAAACCTAGGAAGATGTTCTTTGAATTTAGGAAGTGGACGAGTAGAAGGTGCTAGGTTAAGAGGAGAGGACACATGCCACGGTGTGGTTGTGGCGTCTTCTTCAACTCGAAAAATCCCATTCTTTTTAATTACTTTGGTGGGATTTGGGGTTGATTGGACAGGGATATGGTGGTTATATAAGCTGCCAATCATTGACGAAGATGAATACTGAGAAGAGGAAGCACTTTCAGTGCCACCATAGCCACCACTAGATGCCATCTTGCGGATGATAGGTGAAGGATAAAAAGACGAACTTGACGAATCAAACAAAGTTCTCCTTAGAGCACTTTGTTGGGTAGATAACACAACGTTCTGTCTTCCTATTTCATCAATAGTATTAATTCTGGGTGATAAGCCTCTTCTTCTAGAGACACGAGAGTCTAAGGACATGAAAGAAAGGCCAAAAATGAAGGACAATAAGGTTACTGTTGATTTCTAGGTTGTCTACGTCTATCTTCCCAGTGTTCTTGGGCACTAATATCTCTCTCAATTGTTTCCCATGAATGATTAACCTTAGAAAGAGTATTGGCAGTGTCTAAAATGGTGTTAAACAAGTTCAAAGCAATGATGTTCTGATCTTGAAGACCGGGCTCAATATTGGGTTGCCTTGCAACAGGCACAAACATTGAGAAATAAAATAGTCAAAGAATCAATATCAGAAAAATAGTTGTATTCGATGATAATTGAGTATAAAATTTAACCAGGGAGATATTGAAGATCTCCCCAGTATGGTCGCCAAATAAATGTTGAGGAAAAGATATCAAATGATCTTACTCAAGCATTTTCAGATTTTGCTTGGCTAAAGCAAACTAGACAGGAATGCATCCTTTGTTTATAGCCATCAAAAATAATATCCTAACTCACAAGTATTGATTACAAGTTCTTAGGCTAGTCTTTTCTTAAATAAAAGCTTGCTAGAAAATTCATTATTTATGTAATTTTCTGAATATAATAGTTGTTGAAATAAATGTAGAGATACAAGTAAAGACACCAAGATGATAATCAAGATAGATGAGACATAAAGCAATCCTTTATTTCATTCTAATTCATCAAAGAGTCATTCTCTTTACAAAAAATCGTGAAGAAGTTTTGGACCAAAGTCAAACTTAGACGTCCCCGATGAAACATACAAAAAGACCTCTGACAGAAAACCAAAAACTGAACTCTAAAAGTTGGATCAACTTGCCATAAATTGTTTCCCACTCAACTCTGCACAATAGCCTTTTTCAGTCATGAAAACTAATTCACAAATAGACAAGTCTACACAGACTATCAAAGATAGATCAACACCTCTGAAAAACAAGTGTCTGGATGATGTAATTCAACCCTGAATCTTGTTGTCTACAATAAGACCATGCATTCATAAAAAAGAATTAGGATTATGATCAATTAAGGAATGAATGAAAACTGAACTATCTCAACACAAACTCAAAGAGAAAACCTTAGTATGCTTCTCCTTCTATGCCTCCTCTTGTTCCTCCCTTTCCTTTTGCCTTTAAGCAAATTAGAATTGGTTGAAGTAGTTGAACTACTTCATTAGTTAAGTTAACTAAAAACTCAACCAACCTTTTAGTTAGGGGGGGGTAATAAATCATAATAAGGGTTTTAAATAAATAATAACTAGTAGGTGGGACCCCTTGTGACTCCCTTTAGCTCTTAACAATCATAACATAACTAGTTAATTAAGAAAAACACCCATCTTTGTGACTCCCATCATCACATTCATATTTGACAATTTATCTCATTGACATTTGAAATTATTCTCAAAAATATACTACTCATATATCCAAAGAAAACATGTTGTCCAAAACTTTTGAAGTCAATTGTCATCAACAATAAATAAAATAAAACTCAAAACCCATATTTTCCACTCTGAGATGCAAACTTCCTTGATTGTTTTTGTCACCCTTTGATTTTTTTAAATTTTCCTTTGGCTACGCTGAGCCTTTAGGCCTAATCTCGTTGATCACATGAGAATAATCATCCCTCAAATGCATCAGGCAAGACACGGATTTATCAAAGCCATTGGAGGGTGAGGAAGGGGCAACAGTGGATTTTCCTTTGTCAGGGACATGGTCAAACTCAATTTTCAACCTTTTGCTAGCATGAGAGGATTGAACTAGTGAGTGGACAGGTGCATCTTGGACAATCTGATTGATAGGCGGGGGAGCAGGTAAGGACAAATTGGGCCAACCACGATGTTGGGAGACTGTTGAGTGAACAATTTCTTGTCGTTCGTCGTTTTCGGGAACCTCGGGTTGCAATGAGACATGAGGGGGCACAGGAATACCAGGGGCTTTTGGAGCTTGGAAGGGAGGCCCTTCAGGCCTAGGTTGGACCACTCCTTGCCCAATCCAATTGAAAAATCTAGCCTGAAATAGCTGGCCTAACTCTTGTGAGTCAGCATCAAAATGAATGGAGAATCTAGGTCTTCTAGGGCCCCTGTTCCAATTGCCTCTCCCTCGGCTGCCTCTATCATGACTACCTCGACTGAAAAAACTCATTCTTGCATGCATGATTGATTAGCAAATAGTTCCTTTAACAACCATAAATGACAACTCCTTAAAAATATGAAATAGATTTTGGCTCAACAACATATCAGACTCATGCAATCCAATCCATACAAATTATTTAACTATTGTCAATGAGCAGGGGGTGAACAAAAGGTTATAAGATATGTGAGGGATATGTGAGGGGTTTGTATTGAGTGAAAAATGACAAAATGACGGGGAAAAGAAACATGGTTACTGCTCACAGACAACACACAATCAACTGTAACGTAAACCAAGGAACATGTCGTTGTAATCCACCCAAGAAACTGTGATTTCAAACTGTTACAATACAGAATTCTCTTACTGTAATTAGATTTTAGGAACATGGAGTGAAAAATGGATATGGGAATGCGAGGAGATTTTAATCAGTGAAAAGTGAAATAATGGTAGGGAAAGAGAGCGGATATTGTTCATAAAATTAATTTAAGTAATCCATAAAACCATTATATATCAAACGCAAAAGGTCCAACACAACCAATAATCATTGTGCTCAATTAAACAACTATTGTGTATAATTCAATCGATTTTGTATATAAACTTGCTTACTGTTCGTAATTAAATTTTTAACACAGTGTCATCAAACAAGACAATATGCCTTCCATAAAAACCTGTAGAAGAGTTATGTTTCTTCTCATTTATCCACCGACCGTTTTAAAACAATTTCCAAATGAACACACAGTCACCTAATTCCAGTCTGTTCAGCATCAAAACATCAACCACTGCCCAAGAATTATTTCCTTAATCAAACACAAACACAAAATCATGCTCGATTTCATCCTTCAATTCATTTAACAATTAAATTGTAATGAGACCATACTGTCACAACACCCGTGCCTATCTCTGTTAAGATGTATGATATTCATCACTCATACATAATGGACAGTCAAACACAACGATCAATATTTTAATTTAGAATAATCTTGACTTGCCATTTAAACACATAGTAACAGCAATCACCATTTATACTCATACGACGTTGCGGGACACACAGACCACTCAACAAAATGTAAGAGCATTTATGTGAGTGACATGTCTAATTACCCCGAAACCAAATATCAACAATGTTGAGCTATCAATCCAATACAACGAGGCAGCAACAGTATGCCCAATCCCATTTCTGAAATCGATGAAATTGCAACAAAACCATATTGTTTAAAAAAAAAAAACACGTGACCATCTCTGATGGTGTAATCAAACAATATCCATAGCATATATAGTGGATATCCACACCACAATTATCACGATTGCAATACTCTCATTTGGCAATTTAAAACACACAGTCACAGCAACCAACAACTCAACTTAACATGTTGTAGGAAGGCCACTCATATCAATGCATTACGCACGAAGAATCATTGTGATTTAATCAATTAAAAGCTAATGTTGGGTTTAAAATTCAATAATTACAATGTAAGAGACAGTGACTATGTATTTAATCTCATTCTCCAATCAACCAGTTAACCAAATTGATCTATCGATCCGACTGTTATAATAGCCAATGCAGTGACCAAATACCAATAACCAAAACCACTGCAACATAATCAAAAGAGACAAGCCAGCAATCAGGCACTGTCGATGATACCCCACCAACTCATAACAATCAAAAAATAAAACCAACAGGATATAACGGCTCCAAAACAGGCTTGAATAATCAAGGGTTCACTCTATGGATCATCCCAGGCAGACTGGAGTCGACAACTAATAGTGGGTGAGAACCTCTGAGATCATACGGTGGACACACAATTCATACCACCAACAAATTCACAGACAAGGTGATAGTTCACGAAGTAGGGGAGACTACGAACAGAGGAGCCAAAAGGCTTCATTTTGGTCTATAATAACATCGATAACACGCAGGGTATAACCCCTGTGGTTTTCCCAACCAACCCAAAGAATGTTGAAATAAAACAGAGCCAAGAGAAGCAATCAATCTTAAGCAAGCCCCTTGGCATAATAGCCATTGTAACCTACAACGCAACATCAGTAGCATGAACGAACCCATACTCAGGTGAACGATATGCAGTGACACAATGTGGTTCAAACCCAGCAACCTCATAATCAACAAAACGACTCGGTATGGTGACAAGAGAAGTGTGGAGACAGCCAGCCAATCCAGACCGCATAAAACCCTCTAACTAGAACCAATAAGGATGACATAGAGCCTTCATGGCTTCTAGTCCTCAGAATAATCAATAAAAACTGTGACTTCAACCATCATTTTCATTTGCCATGAAAATCAGACAAACAATCTATCCAGGAAAATATCACAAATTTACACAGTTTCCAGACTTAAGGAAAGCACAGACCCATACATCATCGAGCCAATATCTATTTCATAACCAGAGAGGGTTCATGGATTGCGAAAAGACATACCTGTAACCATGAAAACCTTAAAAACACGAACTTGGTCGAGCGGTTCTTCCTCTACTTGAAAATCGGATCTTAACCAAAACGAACGCAATTGAACAATAGCCAAGCCAAGGTGACGGCCAGTGGGAGGGGTATGGAGTGACGTGCAGTAAATGCACGTAGCCTCCAACCTCCAGTCATTCAATTCCTTAGTACACACCAACCAATTAATCCATCAATTCATTCAATTAAACCATGCATCGAAACCAACATCCACTAATTGCCAAGAGCGCCACCCTATGCCACATTAACCACTGTCAACCATACTATAGTGCATATCACATAACTCAATAAATCATATAGCCAATAACCCCGCTAGCTAGGACTAACAACAATACTTTTAATTCCAATGCATGTAGTGTAGCATATTAGTATAGTCTAGTTTCTTCCCCTTGCATTTTGTTTATATTGCTTTTATCTCTTTTAAATGCTCTTGTGTGTTGTTACTAGCATGTCTCTTGTGCAAGTGTCATAGTAATGAATCGAGGAACAAATAGCAAGGGTAACAATGGATAACATAGGCCATCGTAACATGAAATTAGAGCTTAGAGAAACAAAAACAAGACATAACATGCTTTATCCATCATTCATTTGTCGCAATCAGAGCCAACACATTATAGGCCTTATCCATTTCTAATAAAACCAAAATTTCATCAATCATGTAGAACCTTGTAAGCAGTGTCGAACAACAGCATAAACATAAATAAGAACCATATCTGATCTCCCAATCTACAAGGGGGTCCCACCTACTAGTATTAAATATCTCGTTAGCTTATAATAATAGGCTTTAGAAATACTTTGTGGGCAAGATTCTCGTTGTGATTTTTTAATCATCCACATTCCTGTACCCCTCCCATTCGATTGCCAAGATGCCCAACAGGTCCAAATCCTCGTTGTCAATCAAAGTGGAGAAAATAGTGCCTGGGCGCAAAACTTAACTGGATTGGTAAAGATAATGGACATTCTTAAGATTTAGTGCCTGAATCAGATCATCGGACAATAACGCCTTACTTCCCATCCCCATAATCAAATATTTTCCAATAATGATGGAGTGTCCCGAGCTCAGATTCCAAGCAATCCAGTGGAGCAGAAGAGGAATAGATTTCTGGAGAGTTCTCCAGGTCTGTGAGCCCCATGGTACTATACACTTTGTCGATCTTGACCATCTAGTAACAGACCCAAAGGGTAGGTACTTGTCTTTGATAACATGTTTCCAAATGCCTCCATTCATCAGAACTCTCCAAAGGGTGTTGGTCGTTAGAGCCCGATAAAAACTGAAGAGGTTTCTCATCCCCCAACCCCCAACTTTTTTGGGCGTGCTATAAACTCCCATTTGCACAAGTGATAGATCTGTTTTTGTTTTCCCTCGGTCCATAGGAAAGAGAAGACTAGTTGGTGAATCCTATTGAGCACCGAGAAAGGAATATGTGCAATCGCTAACCAATAGACAGGTTGTCCTTCCAAGACAGCCTTAATCAGTACATAACATCCTCCTATAGTGAGCCACTGATTGCACCAATGGTTGATTCTCTTTTCAAATTTTTCAATGAGCCATTGCCAATCATCCGCCTTATATCGATCCGGTTTTAAGAGATATCCCAAATACTTGAAACCTTTTGAAGGGCTACAAAGATATACTGAAAAACAGACTTAAAAAGATCCAGTGTGTCCTCCTCTACTCCAAAGTGGAGACATGTCAACTTTTGGATATTTATCACAAGCTTAGATGCTCCACAAAATACCCCCATAATTCTATGAATCTCCTGCCATTCTGCCAAGGATGCTCTTGACATAATGATTATATCATCTACAAAAATCAAATGGAGTATCTTTACAAGCCTAGAAACCTTAACACCAGTCAACTTGCCTTCATAAAGGGATTTTTTAAGGGATAGGCTTAATCCTTCCATCACAAGAATGAAAAGCAACGGCGACAAAGGGAAACCATGTTTGAGCCCTCTTCCACCTTGGAAGAAATTAGTCAATTCACCATTAATCAAGATAGCAAAAGTTGTTGAAGAGACACATCCCATGATCCAATTAGTAGTGGGCAAGGTAAAACCACTTTGGATGAGAATAAGGTGGATGAAATCCCAATTTATGCAATCATACGCCTTCTTTAAGTCAAGTTTTATAATAATAGCTTGTAACTTTTTCATCTTAATATTGTGCAAACACTCTTGGGAAGTACCTATAGCATCTAGGATCTGCCTCCCTTTGAGAAAGCCTAACTGCTCCTCAGACAGAGCCCGAGATAGAATGGGTCTAATCCTCTTTGCTAAAAATTTTGAGATAATTTTAAAACACAATTTGCACATTGCAATCGACCTAAAATCTCCCAAGGTTGAGGGACAGTTAACTTTTGGAATAAGAACGATAACATTTGAATTTAGCGCATTATTAATTTCTCCAATAACTCTAGATTCTTCCACAGCTTCTAGAAAATCCTGCCCAGCCAAATCAAAAAAGAAAAGAAAGAACTCCATTGTCCACCCGTTGGGCCCTGTACTTTTGTCCTTGGAAAAACCTTTCAACACCTCAAGTACTTCCACTAAGGTAACAGGTCTCTCGAAGGTATCAACCTCATCCTTCTGTCCTATTCTAGGAAAGAGTCTAACCAGCTCGATCTGATCAATAATGGAAGATTTCCCCGTATCCTGAAAAAACTCTGAACAGTTTCCTTTATATTCTCTTGCCTTGTATGTACACATCCTTATTCATCCTTTATTTCCCATATGTGCCTTTTGTTTCTTCTATAGCTAGCAAAACAATGGAAAAACTTGGTGTTGTTATTCCCACTTTTGATCTAGATTGCTCTGTTTTTTTGTCGCCAGTGCTCCTCATCAACAAGTAGTAACTTATTGCGTTCCACCTCTAAAGGTTTTATGCGGGATTCTAACTCTCGAAAATACACACCCCATGCCTTCCATAAATATAGAGTAGCCAGGTTTTCTTCAATTGTTTCCA